>JAGKQL010000007.1:2777710-2806972 GCA_018398635.1 Cyprinodon brontotheroides | reverse complement strand
ATTTGCAGCCACAATAACAGCTGTAATGTCCTGTTTGAAGTTTCCCCAATATATGTTTGATAGGGTATGGCTGGTGTGTACGTGTTTGGTATGGCTGATTAGAAGCAAAAATGTTGAAACAAGTTGAAAATAAAACCCTTATAAGACAAGGCAGGTTAGTTGAAAAGCACATTTCAGTAAAATGACAATTTACATTATAAAAACAAAGGTTTTTAAGGTAAAATTTACAAGGAAACAAAGAAACGAGAACATGACAAAGAAAAAAAACGATGACAGAGGTAAAGAAATTACCTCTGTTCCCAGACAATTAAAATGTGGTCAAATCTGCATTTTATATCTAATTGCCAGATATTTTATGTTTTGCAATTTGGTTACAAAAGATGGGATGTCTGCTGATTCAACTGTTAACATGGAAACCTTTTTAGGGTAAAAAGAGAAAAGATCTTCATTTTTTTCTAACCTTTTTTTGTACAGTGCATGACAATGTCCCACGTTTTCTTGGAAAACGACTTCCGGTTGTAATGGTTAAAAAAGTTCTAGTTTCCATCATCATGTTCAGTCATATTGCACAGTAGCAATCTATGGCTATGTTTAGGTGGACACAAGTGTTCGGACGATCGGATTAAAATGAGGCAATATAAACATGTCAGCAGTGTTGGGCACATTACTTTGAAAAAGTAATTAGTTATAATTAGTGCTGTCAAAATTATCGCGTTATTATCGCGTTAACGCGAGGCCATTTTAACGGCGATAATTTTTTTAACGTGAGATTAACGCTATGTGGTTTTATGGTACAATTTTCCAAGTACATCCAGCTGCAGCCTCTTGAGGGAGGCGGGGAACTATTTTCCCCAGTGTATGCATTTCTCACTTAGGCTTCGAGAGCGGACCTCCTCAAGGAAAAAAGACGCTCATACACTGGGTGACGCTAGTGCCTTTTCTTTAAAGCCCTGCCAACAAACAAGTTGAGGTGTCTGGTAATTAGTAGCAACCTGAAATCGCTGAGAAAACAACAGGATTACCGAGGTGAAATGGAATCTGCTACGCTCCTGCATATCTGTGTAACGCCACAGGTCCCAGTATTGATCTAGATACTGCTGCTCCTAAATCATGATGATCTAAGTCCCGTCTTTTACATCAGCCTGTTTTCCAGGGCCTTTTTTTGGCTACATATTTGTTATTTTTGGCATAAATCAGTATCTGTGACCTGTTTTCATTTAAAAGAACATTGGCACAAAACCTAGCCTGTATGTATTTTTGTATGTCATCGAGTATTTAAATGATTTTCAATCAGGAAAAAATGTGCATTTAAAATGCGATTAATCGCGAGTTAACTCAGGCATTGATGCGATTAATCGCGATTAAAAAAATTTAATCGATTGACAGCACTAGTTATAATTACTAGTTACTTCTCCCAAAAAGTAACTGAGATACTAACTGAGTTACTCCACAATAAAAGTAACTTTTTACTAGTAAAAGTAACTATTGCATTACTTTTGCGTTTCTCGCCCCCGTAACCCTCACCACCCGGCCCCCACCTTCTCGCCGTGTGTTTCCAAAGCCAGCTGAATAGAGCGGACGACAAAGACAAGAACCTGCAGAGAGTTTAGCATTTATTGCAACTCAACGTAAATGACATCAGGGGGGAACGCCATGGGAAGTTTTTTAACAGGGCATTTAGATCTGGTGAGTTTATGAAATGAATAACTGGGGATGTCTAATTCTGAAATCCTGTGTGTTTGGGTTGTTATAGATACTGCAACATCTATCTATCCATCTATCTATCTAGATGTATACTCTGTGTGTGACATAAAATATGGATCCCCATCCCTGCCACAAAGGCCATCAAATAATGTTTAAAATAAAAAATACAGTAGGTTACTAAAACAAGGTAAGGGCGTTAGTAACGCCGTTACTTTCAACGCCGTTAGTCCCATCACTGCATGTCAGTGGGAAGATTCTGATCATATTTGGCAGGATCGAAATGAAAATGAAACGCGACTTAGATGTTTCTCCCTTTCTCCATCTAGGCTTTCATTTGATCGTTCTCGCTCTCCATAGTTCCCGTAGGCGTGAGCACAGGCTGACTGATACTGCGCCTTTAGCTAGCATCTTGGCGTTCCCTGTCGCTTCGAGTGACTCTCTCTTACGCCTCTGCGGCACAATGCGAAGATGCAGGGGAAACCCGTTATGTGATGGGGAAAGCAGCTCCGGCTTATTAACGGTATTTCCATGTGGAAAGCTGTTTTTGCTGCTGGAGTCCTCCTGACTCTCCCATCTCTCTGTATTATGCTGTCGTTAACACCCATGTAGAAACACCCACCTACCCAACTGACAGGCGGAATCTCACTATACATCAGCCATTCTCTTCCTCTCCTCTCTCGCTGACAAAGTAGCGCACCTCTGGATGACCTAAAAAATAATCTTTAATATCTCTTAAACAAAAGAAGCACAAGCAATATTTTTTCTGCACAAATCTGCACTAGCGTTGCACTCAACCATTCAGTCTGCAGCAATGTTTTTGGCGTGGGTCTGGTGTCAGCTTCCATAGCCAGCTGCATCATTAGGCCAAACCTGAAATGAAAAAGGTTCATTGAAAGGAGATAACTTCACTTTAATGGGAAGGAAATGGGAGAGGTAGTCTACAATCCTAATATTTTATTGTACAGTCAAATTATGACGGATTGGATTTTACTTTTACTATAACATGGTGAGAAATGTGTTAATAACACATTACTTTTCAACATCCTAGTCAACATACTGTATATATTTGAAATATATACATTTATGTATTTACAGCCTTGTCTCTGATGTCATGATAATGTTTGTCAAACGTTTCAATTATTTCATATCTCAGCTAGCTCCTCTACAAAACAAAGGAATAGGAGAGGTTTGTTATTAAAGCTGCACCTGGGGACTGAACAGGAAGTGTATTTGCTCAGCAAAATAGCCACAGTGCAGAAATACAAAGAGGGTGATTTACAAGTAGGTGAATAATTTTGTCTTACATTAATAAAAACAGTGACATCCTTCTGTTAGGGACCTGGTTTAGTTGCAAGGCTAGAGTTGTTTTTTGAAAGGTTAAATTTGGGGCTTTCGAGCTCCTTTTCAACATCGGGATCTGATCAGCATGGATCAGGAAGTCTAGGACTGATAAAAAGCAAATTTTGGAAATTCAGGAAAGCCGAGCGAACAATCTGGGATTCACATGGGCAATAATAGAATGCAATCTACTTTTTCTAGGTGTTTTAAAACATAGAAGCATGTAGCTCTTTTTAATGAGTGAAGGGGAGTTTATATATAGAAAAAAAATCTAAAAGCCTGCTTAATTGTTTCTCCATTATTTAACTGGTCCATTTTTTTTTAAGGTTTTGTGCACAAAATTGGATAAATTGCCAAAACACAGGTTTACCTTCACAGCCTCTTTCCTTCTAGAGCAATAAGCCTGGACATGAAGTGAAAGTGTTTGTTTTGTCCTCATTGCGGAGTTGAATGCATCGGCGTTTTTAGACGGACAGTGTGAGCAGGTAGATCGCATCAGAGCATTCGGGTCGCATAGTGTGAGAACATACATAGCGAGCTGTGAACTTTTAAACCCTGCGGTTTTGTGCGACGATTGAAAATATCGTACAGTGTATGCCCGCCCAGCTTTAGGTAGGTGGGGAGCAGTGATGGGACTAACGGCGTTGAAAGTTACCTTGTTTTAGTAACGAGTAATCTAACTAATTACTTTGACTGTAACTATAACGCAGTTACCATTGCAGACACCCCGTTATTGCGCGTTTCTCAGGTCGCACAATGAACCTTTTCATGATAGGACTCGTGCGCAGCTGCGTGGAAACTGACTGACCCCCTGAACCACGTCAAAAAACCCTGCAAATAGACTGAATGGTTAGTGCAACGTTAGTGCAGTTTGGGCAGAAAAAAAATATTGTTTGGTGCTACTTTTGTTTAAGAGATATTAAAGATTATTTTTTAGGTTATCAGGAGGTGCGCGCCTTGTCATGAGAGAAGGGAGGATGAGAATGGCTGATGTATAGTGAGATTCCGTCTGTCAGTTGGGTAGGTGGGTGTTTCTGCTGGTGGGTGTTAACGTACAGCACACACACGGAGAGATGGAAGTGAGGATGACTCCAGGAGCAAAACAGCGTTTTTCCTGATGGAAATACGATTACGTTGAGCTGCGTTTCCCCATCACATACGGTTTCCCTGCATCTCCGCTGGCGCGGCCGGTAATGATTCACCCAGCATAGCGACAGGAAGCATGCTCACTAAAAGCTGGCAGCAATTAAGCCCTGTGCTTTCGCCACAGAGAGAACTATGGAGCGTGAAGGATCAAATGAAAGGGAGAAAATCTGGATGGATGGATGGATGGATGGATGGATGGATGGATGGATGGATGGATGGATGGATGGATGGATGGATGGATGGATGGATGGATGGATGGATGGATGGATGGATGGATGGATGGATGGATACTGTTCAACCTACTGTATTTTTTATTTTAAACATTATTTGATGGCCTTTGTGGCAGGGGATGGGGATCATATTTTTTATATCACACACAGAGAGTACTAGATCTAGATAGATAGATGATGAATGGAAATGTTGCGGTATCTATAACAACACAAGGACTGGGAATGGGGAACATCCTAGTTATTAGTTTCATATACTCACCGAATCTGAATGCCCTGTTAAAACTTCACATGAGATTCCCCTGATATTTTACATTGAGTTGCAAGAAAAGCAAAACTCCGCAGGTTCTTGTCTTTTTGTCGCCCGCTCTATTCAGCTGGCTTTGGAAACACAGGTGGGAGGCACAGGTGGTAGAGGGGTGCGAGGGCGAAATAACACAATAGTTACTTTTACTAGCCAACAGTTACTTTTATTGTGGAAAGTAACTCAGTTATGCTTCAGTTACTTTTTAGGAGAAGTAACTAGTAACTATAACTAATTACTTTTTCAAAGTAACGTGCCCAACACTGGTGGGGAGTTAGCGTCACTTCGCCCAATCAGCTCAGCAGATTCTGTTGAACGTCCCTCGTCCCCCCGAACAGATTGGAAAGCAGCAGAACCAGATTAATAATGTGTCAAAGTAAACCCCAGTGCTACACATGAAACATGAGTGTGATGTTAATCTGGCTCTTTATAAATCGTCATTAGTTGATGGTGTGTGTATGGATGCTGGATGGACTGTGTTTCCCTATCATGACCACTGAAGTTACGTATGTGCCAACAACACGATTTAATTTATAATTTCCTGTGTCATGTTTTAACGCATCCTGTAACAAATGTTTTAAATGTCCCTTTAGACTTTAAAGCAGCACCATCACATATTTCAGGGCTGAAGGAGTTTTCATTTTCCCTGCTAATCCTCATTGTCCGTATTCACCCAGCTATGGTGGACGTGTGTTGGAGCTCCCTAGGGAGGCGTGTCACAGTACAAGAAAGTGAGTTTTAAAAGCCAATAACCTCTCTTACGCTTTGCCACAGATCACTTATGCTTTTGTATTGCGGGCCGGTAACAGCCACAGCTTTATTCCTTTAGTTAAGGGAAGCACATTAATCTCTGCTAAACGCAGTGAATCCCGTAATTACTATCTAACTAAAATGTTGGTACATTCACCTCCTCCGCTGCTCTAATTTCTGAGTTTGGTTGCTTCCTTGATCTCTCTTCTATTAATGAACTGTTGATATTTTTCACTTGAGTGGTGGGTGAGCACATTAAACTAGGAGAGAGAAGCAGCTCATCAACAAGTGTGAGAAAAACAGAGGAACATGAGCCGAGATTCCTCCGACAGCTCGATCCAGCTGATTTACCACAGGTCTTAATCCCGACCCCAGGACATCTTTAAGATGAGCTGAAGGAACGGAGGCGTGAGGGGAGCAGCTTCGAGGTGCTGGACTGAAAGCAGAATTTTAATGCCTGAAGTAACCTGAAGGCAACTCAAGGACAGGCAGGTGTAACTATCTCCCTACTGTAGGTCTCAGTCTGTATTCAGAATGATTCTAGGCTGTAAAATGTTACACTTAAATCTCTCTGCCACTGAAATTAATAGGTCAACATGGGTTTCTATAAAACGCAAGTCGACCCGCTAACAATCGGCATTTGGCTCCCTTCCTGTTGGCAAAATAAGCTGGTCAAAACTGGTCAGAGGCTGTGAACATTCTTACCTGTCAGTGTGGACGGTTTTCAAGAAGGCTGTTTGGTTTGTAGTGGGGATTAAAGTGATCATTTGTTTACATCTTTAAGTTAGAGGAGGAACATCGGCCATGTTCCTCAGTCTGTGTTGATATATACAGTAGTAGCCATTCAAAATGTCCTTACTTTCCTTTTTGAGCCCTTCAATGGTCCAATTCCTTTTTAAACATCAATCTTTGTTCTAAAATATTCTGTCATGATTTGTGGACATTGGGACCTAAAGAGAAGCGCCATCCCCTGGTCAGACCCTGTAATTCAGTGAAAGGGTGGAGTCAGAGTAAAAATATATGCACACCTAGGCCTGTCACCATAACAAAATTTTGCTGAAAGATTGTCTCAAAAATTATTGCGATAAATGATAATATTGTTTTAAGACCTTTTTACACTGATTTAATGGAAATGACATACTGTAATAATGCATGCATTTTCCTGCCAAAGATAAACACTTTATTTTCAACAGAACACTTAACACCGGAACTGGTTAACAAAATAAAACGACAAATAAAAATCAAATGGACTCTCAGTCTCAGTCTAACTAAAAATACACTTGAATAAAAACTAAACACAAGATAAAACAACAGTGGAAATAAAAACGTTGTATGTAGACGCATCACGTTTGTGATATGTATGTTTTCCCCGGTAGTTCATACTGTCTATCAAATGTCTGCAACATTTTTAGAAATGCCGGCTTTTCAACAATATTAAATGGGAGCATCTCTGTAGCAATTAAATGAACTACGCTCTCTGTAAGCGGGCGCCACTTTGCACCGTCCTTTTTGTATGCTGCCTGTCGGTTACTGTCGCGAACTTGAAGACGCAGACGGGCCATCGCTTGTACTTTTTGTCCCCAGCTGGAGAAACTTTGCTGGGTGGTTGTGCTTTAGGTGCATGTATAGGTTGGTTGTATTGCTGTTCTTAGTTGCTATTGTTTTATGACAAATGCGACATACTGGCTCGCATAGGTTCAGCTGTTCGCCTCAGTCATTTGGTTTGAATCCGAAATACTCCCACACTACCTGCTGTTGCGCTTCGACTTTGAAACCAGTTCCATTTTGTCTCCTTGAACCCCAGTCGGCGTCCTCGGCAGATGGCCGCTCACACTGAGCCTGGTTCTGCTGGAGGTTTCTTCCTATTAAAGAGGAGTTTTTCCTTTCCACTGTCGCTACAAGCTGCAGTTTAGTGTGAGGGATTGCTGAAGAGTCAATGCAATCAACTGTTTCCTTTTAAATAGAAAACTTTGTATCAATTTGACTGGATGATCTGCTTGAACTGCTGTAAAGTGCCTTGAGATGACATGTGTTGTGAATTTGGCGCTATATAAATAAACTGAATTGAATTGAATTGGAGCTTTTCTCCCCAACATAAGATGTTTTTTTGTTTTTGTTTATTTTACCTCGCTAACTCCTCTAAATCCTCACGGTGTTCTAAAGCTGCAGAAGTACAAAATGATGCACGCTGACTACGTGATGCGATAGCCCCCTCTTCCTCCCGCCTCAAAAATGAGGAAGGGGAGGGGTCAGTGGAACACACCGGGGTTAAGCCTTTTCATCCAGCGTCATCAATAGAAAGAGAAAAACACAGGCAGACACGATATAGCCGATAAATAAAATGATGTGGATAGTTTTTATTTATGGTGCGATTAATTGATTTATTGATTATGGCGACAGAAGAAGGACGGGGTCACTCCAATAGTTGGCTGCCATTCGGCTGGTGTTTTTGATTGTGAAGGGCCGTTTTGAATGGCTGCTACTGTATATAGGTTAGTGAAGATTATATTTAACAAGTAAATAAAAATTGTATGCAAGTACTGGAACATACCCAAGATAAAGACAGTTCAACCAAAAATGGAAGAAGAAAAAGGTGCAAACCTCCAATGCAGGTTGTCTTTTATATCATCCTGAAAGTTTCCGAGCTTGGAACCAAACTTTCTTTATTAGGTTGTAATAACATCAACCCGCCTTCTGAAAAGTGCACTTATCACTGTAAAACAATCCCTCCTCATATAATCTGCCGGCAAAACGAGGTAAAACAAAAGAAGATAAACTGTCACTCGCTCCTTGCGCTTTGGCTGCTTCTATTTGAAGCTTTTTGTATCAGCGCCGTCCGGGAACTAAATTTGGTTATTTGAATGTGAGCGTGCTCGTGTTGTAAGGGATTTGGAGCTACTTTATTACTCCCTGGATATAACTTCCTGTGAACTATGAAGAGATAACACCAGGCAATATGACGGCGGCATCGCTCTCCGCCCTAACACACATAAAACACACGTACACAAATCATCCTTCCAATGGCTCCACTCAAGATAATTGAGTTTTCTTTCCCGACGCTGCAGACAGAAATATAAACACCCCCTCACCATGAAAGCCCTCCATAAAGCTTTTAACACTCGGTTTCACCGCTTATTAACTAAGACTGGAGTGGAAGAAGCAATGTTTTAGATGATTTTCTCATTACACAGAAAGTTCGTACCATCTTCCACTATTGCTGAGGAGATGAAGACGATGGAGGAGGTTTCTGAAAACACTCAGTTTAAAAAAGAATATTAGAAACTGAGGATTTGATAAGAGCTGCATGACTCAAACGCTTCTACCTATTCAAATTTATACACAAGCAGTCGACGGCATCTCATCATAAGGACGCTGCTCTCTGACCCCTGTTCGCCCAGAAGCGTTCAGACAATTACAGCATCCGGGAGGAGAAGGGGATTTAAAAATGCAATGTCTGGCTGATCCAAATCGACCTTGACTGAAACGGAGGGATTAACGCCGAGGAGCGGATCATTTGCACATTGAAGAACGCGGGTTTTGTTTTTATGTATGCATTTTTAATGCTTAAACAGAAGAGAGGCAGGGCTGTCACTAAAGCTGCTTGATACGGCGGCTCGGTGCCGCCAGGGAGAGCGAGGAGTGGCGGCAGTGAGACGCTGCCGGTCTAACCTTGACTCTGATGAGACTTCATCGAATTAAAATGTCAAGGAGGGCTTATTCTGAGCCTCTTTTACCGTCAGAGAAAATGGCAGAAATGTTCAAACATGCAGTTTTTCTAGTTTTTGAAATAGTTGCTCATAAGGGAATTCACAGGGGGTCAACATTACTTTGTTTCTGTGATATTCCTTTGCCTGATCTCTTTGCAGGGTAAACATATTCATAACCTCGACATTATAAAGCGGCATGTTTGTAAAGTGTGAGGAAAAGAATAGAATCGCTCATATTTTTCTTTCTTACAAATCAAATCTGAAAAGTGTGTAGTGCGTTTGAATTTAGCTCCCTAAAGTTGTAGAACCTGGCCTGTTTTTACCTACTGTCCTGTTGAAAGGTGACCTGCACCAGTCTCAAGTGTTCTGCGGTTTCTAACAGGTTTTCTACTTTAAATACCTCCAACTAACTTCCTATCAGCTCTGACCAGTTTCCCAGACTCTATTAAAGAACATCCTCCACACAGAATGATGCTGCTCCCACTATGCATTACAGTGAATCATCTACAGGGGTTCTAACTTCACATTACTCCACATGAACAGTTCATCTCTGGAGCTCCTCCAGAGACACTATGGGCCTGCTATTTGGTCTCCATCTTCTTTCCAATCTCAGCAGATGGCCGCTAACACTTAGCCTGGTTCTGCTGGAGGGTTCTTCCTGTTACAAGGAAGTTTTTCCACTCTAACTGCATGTAATGTTGGTGTTAGGGATTGCTGTAGAAGAGTACAATGTAAGCAAATGTCTACCGTTGCTGCATGCTTATCCTGCAGAGTTGAATGGAATCAGCTGGTTTTCCTTAGATGATGTGATTGAAATGTCTCTGTAAAGCGCCTTGAGATGGCATGTGTTCACTGGAAAAAATCAAAATCTAGATAAGTCAGCTTTTCTTAAAATAAGTGCATTTGTTTTTGGATTGAGGAGGTAAAAGAGACATTTTGCAAATGGAACAAGACAATTTACTCTTTAAATAAGAAAACACAATTACATTGTCTTATTTTAAGTGCATTTTATCTAATAATCGTGTTTTAAGAGTAAAAATGCTCATTCAATTGGCAAACTATCTAATTTACCTACTCAAATTAAGGGTAAATACACTTAATATAAGAAACTGTTACTTATTTATAGATTGTTTTTACAGTGTTGTCAGTTGGTGCTATATAAAAATCGGAATTGAAATGAATCCATTCTCAGATGATGAACTACAAAGAGCTCTGTGGTCTATTCAAACATCCATCCATCCGTTTTCTGTCATGCTTATCACAAGCGGGGTCGCGAGGGGTGCTGGTGCCTATCTCCAGCTGTCTACGAGTGAAAGGCGGGGTCCACCCTGGACAGGTCGCCAGTCCATCGCAGGGCAACACAGAGACAAACAAGACAAACAACCATTCATGCACACACTCACACCTAAGGAGGATTTAGAGAAGCCAATTATACAAACATCTGGATTTTATCTTAAAGAAAACTAGTTTCACTTGGATCTAAGCAGGGATTTTAGCAGGAAGGTTTTAGGGTATAATAATACAACAAAATCTGCAACATGACACAATGCAGAACATTTTGAGTATGAATATTGATGCACTGTTTCTGTCTTTTAGACATATTCTTATCTATTTTTAAGTCAGTGGTTATGACTTATTCTGTTAATTAAGAACCTAAAATATTTCCTACTCCAGCATAGCTCTATTATTATGAAAACCACTTTGCCATCTCAAATTCTCCCTCCACTGACCTGGAATAACACAGCTCAACCCAGAGGCAGCAAACCAAAGGATTTAAACAACCATACAGCTGCAGCAATGTTTGTGTTGCTTTCCTCTGACCCTGTTTCATAGTTAATCTGTGTCATTAGCCAAACCTGAAAGGCAAACTAACTCACAGCCTACAGGAAAGGAGATAACTCTCACTTTACTGGGAGAGGTAGTCATGATCTTTAATATTTTATTGATAATATTATGATGGAATGGATTTTTATTTTTTAATTAAACTTAGTGAGAAATTTGTTAATAACACATTCTCTTCGACATCCTACTGCAACATACTAGATCCCGTTTGAAAGAGGTACAAATTTAGATATGACCTTATCCTTGTCTCTGATGTCATGATAATGTTTGTCAAACATTTCAATTATTTAATATCTCAGCTAGCTACCTCCTTCTGGGTTAGAGAGGTTTGTTATTAAAGAAGGGAGGAGGGGACTGATCTGTGAGCCTGTATGATAGCAGCAAAATAAGAATAAAAAGACTATAATACAAGTATGTGAATAATTTTGTCTTACATTAATGAAAATAGTTAATTGAAACAGTTAGTGAGTCAGATATGTTGTGGGTAGATATGTTGTTTTTTGAAAGGTTGCATTTGTCCCTAGAGGTGTTAAGTTACGAAGTACAAATACTTCGTTACTGTACCTAAGTAAACTCTTTAGGTATCTATAGTTTACTCCATTAGTTATTTTTCTTCCTACTTCTGACTTCTACTCATTACATTTTCACACAAGCATCTGTGCTTTCTATTCCTTACATTTTAAAACAATCGTTACTCGTAACTCTTGGCTTCGTCTTTAAGAATTAAGAATTTTGCATTCTTTCTTGTCTCTTATAAAAACTAAAAAACTACATAAAATAAAACAAAATAGAAAAAACACACGGATATGCTCAGTACAGGGTGTGTAACTTTTGTCCGGCTACGACCTTCTTTCCTTATTTTTTTCATGTCTGAGGATCATCTGACCATCTGGGGATTAAAGTTGAAAGCAGTGTTTTTCCTGGGAGGGTTAATTATTCTAATCAGAATTAAAGAAACTTTCCAGATACTCATATTCTCCTGTGGTGTTTTTTCCTACTATGTTAAAGTCATTAAAGTTCTCTGAGGTGTTCAATTGTGTTTTTTGTGTGTTTTTAAACCAATGGGATGTTACAGTGATTTAAGAAGATAAGAATGGGTCAAAACATTGTCAGGGCTCTATGTAATTTTCCCCTCCACCCACCTTCAGGTCCCGTTGCCTGGCCTGCTCCATGTCCTGCATGGCACAGCGGTGGGCTTCCTGCAGACGCTGCTGCCGCCTCTGGTGTTCCGTCTGCAGCTCGTCCAGCTGCATCCTCAGGTGTTCCCTCTCCTGGCTGAACTGGTGCTGCAGCTGCTGCAGGGAGGACTGGGACTGGGACAGCTGCATCTCCAGACTCTGCTTCAGCAGCGATATCTGCACGGAGACAAAGGAGAACTAAGCGGTTTTACAGTAGTAGCCATTCAACATTTCCCTACTTTCCTTGATGGATCCTTTGCTGATCCTTGTCTAGTCCCCTGCAATTCCTTTTTAAGCAGGTAAAATAGTCTTTCTATCATTTTGGACATAAGATCTACAGAGAAGCGTTATATCCTGGTCAGATCCTGTAATTCAATGAAGGGTGGAGTCAGTGTAAAAAAATATGCACGCCCATGAGAAGGCCAATGATGGGAAGTTGGAGGGGATTTTGCTGACTTTTGAGTGGGAAGGGCCATTTTCAATGGCTGCTACTTTAAATCAACAAGGCTGCAAAACAGAGAGTCCATAAATTTAAATGCTAAACTACTGTTCATCATCAAGTCTAAGATCTGTTAATCCAGATAAAAGAGGCAGATAAGAAAGGGGTGGGGGTGATTAGTCAGGTTAAAATGTTTTTTTTTATCCTAAAGCTTGAAGCAAAGAGCTTTTAGCTTTATGCAAATAAGTTGGAGTTCAGGGCAGAACATAAACTAAAACTGCATGGCAATAAACTGCACGCTAAAATCCATTATTGGTAGGAAGCGGTACAACACAGTTGATTAGTCTGTCTAGACAGATTGCAGAAGCATGGTGAATACATCTTTGTCTAATGACAAACCTAACCTTGCAGAAGCTGCTAAAAAAAACAGCTGTAATGACAGAAAAGCTTATTTGAAAACCTGTGAAAACTTAAAAAAATTTAAATAACTTACTCCTGAGCAAATTATGCTTTGCATTGACAATTCGCATAAAATCCCCAGATGCAGAGGGGGGTGAGGAAAACTTTATTACAAGCACCTAAGCTCTCTCCTGGTAACCGTAGCTGCTTGGATAGAATGTTAATCTGCGAGCTGCTATATGTTTACTGAGCTCTTTTTCATAGAACAGGGATAATGACTGCCTCTGCAACATCCAAATTAAACCAAACGAAAACAACAGCCCACATGGGAATGATTTAAATTTATTACCCGGCATAATTAATTCATTTTTAATTTCCCGTTCTGTGTTCATTAGCCTTTCCTTTTAAGTCTTGCTCCGAAAATGTTACATATTTGAACCCAGAGAAAACCTGCATTTGCTGAAGTGAAAACCTTGATTTTAGAGATAAAAGACATGCAGATGGGGATTTAATGATTCAGTCATAGGAAGAAAGAAATTACTCCCGTATATGTCTGGATGACAGAAATAATCCCAATAATTTCAATTCCTGAAAACATCAGATGAAAAAAAGGACATCCTACAGCAACCTCTCTGTTATCATACATATTAAAGGAATAGTACACCCAAAACATGATTAGCCTTCATTTTCTACTCACCCCCATGCTGAACAACACTCTGGAGTACTTTTTTGATATCTCAAATGCATCTGGAGATCTGGGAGGCTTCTTGCTGTCTGCTGACATTCAAATAATGGAGGTCTATGGTGCCCGAGACAGAAAGGTCCATAAAAGTCCACAAAAAACGTGTCAATATTCCTCCATACTGCTCGTCCAATGTATTCCAAGTGTCCTGAGTGGGTAGCGTCCAGAATTTACTCGAAACGAAGTCATTTAGAATGTTTTTAGAGCATAAACAGTAGTGTATAGGATTTCCTGAAAGCGCGCACATGCACGTTCACGACGCTACGGAAGCCGGCAGACCAAACCAGATGAAAGTGCGCATTCAGCTCGGCAAAGAACTCATGCTCCTCCTCAACACTGAAGTTCTCAGACATTTTTCTTTCGTTGTTTCTTTCTTTGCACAGGTAAACAGCACATTTCTTCTTCTACGCTTGCATTATCGGCAGAGCAGACGCTGAATGCGCACTTTCATCTGGTTTGGTCTGCCGCGGTTTCCGTAGAGTCGTGAACGCACTTCTAGGAAATCCTATACACTACTGTTTATGCTCTAAAAACATTCTAAATGACTTCGTTTCGTGTAAATTATGGACGCTACCCACTCAGGACACTTGGAATACATTGGACGAGCAGTATGGAGGAATATTGACACGTTTTTTGTGGACTTTTATGGACCTTTCTGCCTCGGGCGCTGGGCACCTCCATTATTTGAATGTCAGCAGACAGCAAGAAGCCTCCCAGATCTCCAGATGCATTTGAGATATCAAAAAAGTACTCCAGAGTGTTGTTCAGCATGGGGGTGAGTAGAAAATGAAGGCTAATCATGTTTTGGGTGTACTATTCCTTTAAGGCAAATTGATATTTAATATATATTTTTTATGATACAGACTATCTCAGGTAATATAATCAATTGGTAGAAAATTTAGGAAAGAACATATAGTGTCATGTGACATAACTAAGAAGAGGAGAATGCCAACCCTTCCTTCCACAGGCTTGCTGATCTCAGACAATAGACTAGTCTATAAATCACTGAAGTTAGATTCAGCACCAAAATATATGCTATTATGACTTGTTGTCAGTAGATCCTTCCCAGATCTCCCAGGTCTTTTTAACTTATTCTACAAACCCAGAACCTAAAACCAAACATTAAAAAGTGTCTTTTAGTTCTTATGTACCACTTTTGTTGGGTTTATTCAATGATGATTATAAAATTAATGTGTGCTTATGAAACATTTGTGCGAGGGGATGCTCCACTCCTGTCTCATGATTCAGTCAGGAGACCATCCTGCCTTTGTCATTCTGATGGAGCATTCTTGTCTTCATGAACTGATCAATTGTTCTGTCAGAACAAATACTCTGTTTGTAACCATGTTGCGCCATGTTCTGTTAATAAACGCTCTGCAGAAGAGGTCCAGTGGGAGACAGTATGTTTGAGTCTGGGGTTCAACTGTCTCTCCTTCCTGCAGGAATAGTATCGATAAGTTCTGTATTTCAGTTCTTCTTAAGGAAAAACCTATCGGGCGAACCCGCCACACACTTATCTGGAACAAACCATTTCCATAAAACTGGAAAAGTGCTGAAACCCTCAGATGCTTTCAATCTGCTGCCTAATGCTACCTAATCCGTATAAGTTCAAGTTTTCCTTTCAATTTCCTTATTTATAATAATAAATCCTATTTATGTTATTTATTACTTTGTTTGTGTAAACTTTATGTCACTGCAATGTATTGTTCTTTTTGTTTTTCCTCACATATAGAAATTTGAATTGTGCTACTAAAACATGTTGTATAAATAAAATAGCTTTCCTTTTTCATCAGACCACAGAGTGCCAAGAGAAAAAAGTTGTAGTATTTTAGGGCCTACAATAAACTCTTTCTGCTCTTTATCTGAAGGTTCATGAGTGTATAAGAAAAAGACCGATTAATGTTTGCTAGATGGAGATAGATAAAGGCCAGAACTTCTGGAAAATTTGTCACTGGACAGCGGAGTCTAAAGTTCCATTATTTAGACCCCAGAACAGCAAGATATCCAGTATAAACCCAGTTAAAGCACGGAGTTGGAAGTGTCATGATTTTTTTGGATGCGTATAAGCATAGATTTCACCATGATTTCTGCTGTGTATCTGGATGCTTGAGGAAAATACCTTGAAAAAAGTAGAGCTGGACTCAACAACAGGATAATAAATCTTCCAAAGGCAGGCTAGGCCTGAAGCCATGGAAAGTTCAGACCTCAACAAGGTGCAGTGGTTTGATTGAAAACAGAATCTACGTGTAAGAAACATCTCAAACATCCATCACCTGAAGGTGAGGCGTTGCAAATACTTCTCTCAGGCTGATATCAGAGATTGATAGATAAGTAAAGGACAGCATTTCAGCACCAAGCACCTAGGAAGACTTGCATAGTAACAACAAGGACAGCTCCACTTGGAAAAACATGGTGGATGAGTGACAGCTCCTACTGGTTCATAAATCCAGGAATCTATAGCGATTTGGCGCATAAATATCACTATGATCCACAAACTGTGAAAAGCTCTTAGAAAGAAATGAGTCACTCTTAGATGACATGAAGAGATTTTGAAATGAAAATGTTGGAAACTTCTATGTTTTTTACTGCTATATGTTGTGTGGTGTTTAAGCTTGTGGCCTGGGCTGGACGGCCCTCCCTCTACTTTTAAAGTACAATTCAATCATTTCTTCATCAGTATCCAAACTTTATTTATTTTTTTACTTTTGGCACCAACATAAAAATGTTTCTTAATAAAGGACTGATTATTCAGTCTCCAATCTTTACACGGCTGTTTGTAAAAACCTGAACTGGAGTTACTGAACTGTATCATGGTACAGCTCTCTGATGGATAAGCTAAGTTTCCGCCGACCTTGCTAACTGAGACTCTCCTTCCTTTAATGTCCCATCAGCTCATGCATCAAGGCGTCGCTGACATCACTTCCATCTGTTAAAATACAGGTCATTAGATTTTCTAAACACCATCCTGTCTGCCAGAGTGCATCCATCCTCAGGCTGACGGCTGATCTGATTCGGCATCAGATTAAATAAATATAGTTTCGCTGACTGCACGGCGCGGGGAGAGGGCATCACTCACTGACAGCAGGAGTATGTTCTATGGTCGGCTGATGCATGTGCAGAAATGAACTTCAAATGTGCATGATGGCCACAGTGAAGCTTATTTGTGCTGCATTAATATTACAGAGCAATGATTAAGAGGTGCGCCCGGGTGCTGCCTGTGTTTTACAGCACTATGTGATGAATGTGAGGTTGAGTCTGTGAGAAAAAGCAACATGTCCGCCCAGCAGACATCCAGTCCTACAGGCTGCAGCTGCTCTTATTGTTGTTCTTATCGTTTCTTGCAGGCTATTCGTTCTCTTACTGCAGGAATAATTAGATCCATTCAGCTCCACAAAATCAGGTATTTAAACCAAAAAAAGAAAGAATTATTAGTTGTTGGTTGAGGATTACACTACTTAATAAAATAAACATCTGTTTTCCCTCTAATGGATTTATTGTAGTTTTTATTCCTACGATATAATCATCCTGCTTTCTGAAAATGCCACTAAAATGGAGAAGACTTGGAAGAAAGGTGGTCACGATGTATAACCCACCCCCCCACCAAGTCCCACCTGTTCCAGCAGGTCCTCTACTTTCCTCTGCCAGCTCTCCCTGGCGCTGTTCAGCTCCTGCTCTTTGCTCTGTGCCAGCTGAGCCAGAGCTGCAGTCTTGTCCTCCTCATGCTCCTCTCTCAGCTCCTCCCGCAGCTTCTTGCACTCCTGCCTGTAATGAAGAAAGAAGAAACATTCATTTTGAGAACCGAAATCCCAATCGGCTTGATTAGGAGAAAATAAGTAAAGACAACATATTATTCATTGCTCAGAAATAAACGATAATTGCAGCTTCGGAGCAGCAAGTAGCTCTGTGGACCTCCTTCAGTGCCGCCTGATAACGTCGCATAAAAGTTAACAAACAATTTAAATAGAAATAGAAAAAATAAATGTGTTTGTTTTGTTTTACATCTATATGATTATCAACATTTAAGAGAGGAAAAAAATTAACCATCATCTTTTCCCAAATTTTTCTTGATTTTAGAACCGATGGTTGGAAATAACATGTTTGTTAAATAGTGCTTTTATGAAAATCAAGTAGATATCAGACATGGGGTGGCAGTTTCATGGTATGTAGCTGCTAGCTCTATAGGCTGTATGATGGTCAAAGGAGGGGAACATCTAAAACTTTTCCCCGTCTTTGAGCCTTTTAGATATTTTCCAGTCAGAGCATTCAAAACAATCCTGGAGTTTCTCCATGGCCCCCTTAGACCACACTCTGACCTCCTAAACTGTTGGTTTTGCCCTGATTAGCTGGGGCCTGTATGCAGGAATTAGATCCTGTACTGCCTAGAACAGAACGCTGCGCTCTGAAACTCGTCAAGCTAAGGTAATTGAGAACATTTCAGCTACCGCAACAAGACAGGCAGAGGCATTAAGGTGCCCTATATCTGTTCGGACAGCAGCAGTCAGAGGAGGCAACTATAAAGATCTTCATGAGCTCCCCCTCAACTATTCTGTAAATTTAAGTTTATGCCGTCTTATGAACCAACTATAACAAAAGTCATTAGTAAAACAAAACCTACTGAGAGAAACAGCTTAATGATTGAGCTTAAGGCTATTTTATCATGCCTAGTTACTATGTATTTAAAAAAGTTAAATCCATTTAGAAGATCTATATTAGAAAGGAAAATGGGATCTAATGAAAGCAGATCCAACTCAGAGATTTCTAACCTCTTCCTCTTGTTGAACCTGGTACTGCAGAAACAACAGCTGAAGCTCCTGACCAGAGCAAACAACCCACACACTGACTGCTGCTAATACAAGTCTAAAACATTTAATTAGTAAAATATGACTTTCTGTTTCCTCGGGGTATAATCAGAACCTGACAAACAGAGTTTTTTACACTTGAGGTGTTTGGCCCATTTTAAATGATATCCCTTTCATTTCTCCCCCTTGGTATGGTTAATTTGCAGATGGGATATGGTCGAGTAAACAAACTAATAAACAATGTTGGCACATTTTATTCCTAAAGCATAAAGCCACTTTAAAGACATCGGGCCTAAATTGTTCGGTTTGGTGGTGGCATCATTTGTGTCAAACTACCCAGAAAACTAGTAACAGGTTTTCAACCTACGCAGAACACAGAATCTCTGTGTGAGTCTTTATAGGTCGCAATGTGGCTACAAGTAAAAGACTAATTGCCGAAAGTTATTCAGGTCCACACTGAGAGAAATTATCAAATACTTTAGAACAGCCAAAACTGTGACAAGAAAGGCTGGCCCAAACAAAGGAAGTTGGGAGGAGAGTTAAAATAATAGATAACCATCAGACATGACCTCCAGGATTCCAGAAAAAGGTGTTCTGTTTCTACTCTGAAGACAAAAACTGTGCAGAGTTTCCTAAACCCTTCCAACTATAGGCTTTAATCAAAGGGGTATTTAGGTAACAACATTCCAGGTGGGATTAATACTGTATGGGACGATGTCCAGTAGGGAGGATTTGTCCAGAAGGGAGGATTTAGGAAGATGTGGGCCTTTTGTTTCCCAAAGGTTCTTGGGATTTTAGCAACGAGCATAGCACAACAGACTTCTTCAAATGCCCTTTTTCAACATCTTCATACCTCTTTTCCGACAATTTACATGAATGGATGTCATTTCTCTGGCTGTTTATACCGACAGGTTTGTTTATCGGAGGGTTTTGTATCTATTTATGTTCAGGTGAATTTAGTTTGGAAATTGGCGTTTGGTTTGGTTGACTCATACGTCTTGAAATACCATTTTGATATAAATTAATGTCTGGAGTTATAATCGTTTATTGCAGGTTATTTCTCGGCATCTCCATGGTCACTGTCACCAAATCTTCTTTTTTCAACCGTTTGTTTTTCCCCATTAGTGTCTACATAAGCAGAGACTATTTTTCCTGGGCTTCACATCACAAAGTTACAATTACATCATTCTTTCGCAAACTGTACAATAAAACCCCGTAATTATCCTAAAGACTCAAAGTTGAATAAAACACAAAAGTCAAATCGACCACTTAAGATTGCATAGATTCTTCTCCCTGTATGATGCAATATTGTGAAACCTTAAAGAACTGCTGTCATGTCGGCTAAAGAAGATTGCGCAAATATATTTACAGCAAATGGGAACAAAAGGGTGTGGTGATAGTTTTTTTTCCATCCCGATTTATTTTGGATGGATGTTACCATTACTGACACTGGTTTGAAGCTGAGAGTCATCTAGAAGTTTGCTGCTGAGGGCTCCAGAGAGCTTAATGTCCCTCTAATAGCAGCAATAAATTGTCCTGAGCTGTTAGACCCCGGCACAGCTTTTACTGGGAGACCATCTCTCTTTAACGCTCCTGCTCCCACCTCTTCGCCTTGCCTCCTAGATGAGTGTGTATGCCTGCACGCTGTCAATGTAATAGCTGAGTGGGAGTTGAAATGGCAGCTGTTAAATGGAGTATCCAGGCAAACACCTTTTTTGTCACTCAGCTAGAAAGTGCCAGACTGAAAGTGGGCTCTAAAATAAATGCAAAACATCTAAACAAAAACGCGCAGGAAGCACAGAGGCTGCAGATCAGACGGTCACATTTGTGATGGCGTGGCCTGACACGTGCCCCCCAGACGCGTTTTCATTTGGAATGAAGCAGGCCTCAAAACATCTTATGCTTTGGTTTTAAAAGACAGCAAGTAAATAAAAGGAAACGAAGGGTGACTCATATATTGTATATGAAATTTCAAAACATTAATGTTTTTTAAACTCAGGAATTTCAAAATTATTTCAGCAGCATCAAGGACAGACCGCTAAAACGTCAACAACTTTCACAGTCCACAGTCTGCACTTGTTTATTTTTTGGGGTTGTATTGGGACAAATTTACCAAACGTATGTTTTGAGACTGATTGAGGAAACCAGATAAAGAAAGGAAAGGAAAGAAGATGAAAACTCAAAGCAGAGACAATATGTGAGTCCAGGATGTTGTTGCTGATGAATTATTTCAGTATTTTATCAAAACTATTTTCTGATATCTTATCCTTTTCTTTCAAGCATGACTTGACATTAACACCAACCGACCCACCAAATGCAAGTGAATTTCAGCTTTGGCAGGGAGCACAGCCACTTCTAAAGTACTAGCCCCTTTGGTGCTTTGGGTTTTATTTACTCCTTTAATTGTTGCTTTCTTAAACACGATCTTAAATAATAAGCAAATCTAAAGATGACTCTGTAACATGTGGTGTTGCGCTGTCACCAATGGTTCCATTCAAGGTTGACTTTGTCTCTGTCCGCTCTGTGGAGCTGGAAGCCTGCCAGCTGCAGCGCAGAATCCAGTATGAATCCACACAGCATGACCCCGTGAAGCACAAAACAGCAGATGAGGAGAAGTCCCTATTTTTTCCCAGCATCAGTTGTAGTTGGTCCAGTTTGTTGGGCAGGGAACATACGTAACACAAGATTAAACTCTGTAACGGTGAGCGGAGTCTACGCAGGTGAAGACGCACAAGTGCCCCGGTACGTTTTCCTCTCCTCTGAGGTTTCGCAGTGTGAGCAAAGGTGGGCACACCTTTCACAGAAATGTCTAAATTTTCGAGTGTAGGGAGCGGAAAAGTGTGGAATAAATCCTCTGGTGATGTTGCCCTGATGTACATGAACTCTTCTCTGGTGAAAGAGGTCTGGGTATCATCGCAAAAGCCAGAGTTAAAGGTATAGTGGAGGATGTTCTTTGGATCATCAAAATAAGTGGTCCTCCTAATGGTCAATATTTCTGGTGATATGTTTACGTAAAGCTGTCTTACAAGCTCGTCCCATTTTCACCTAACCCTATGCCCAGAGATACCAGGCTGCCAAGAATTTCTCATCAGTCTGCCTCTTGCAGACTCCTTTACTGCCTCTTATTTATTTAATTTTTCTTTTTTCTTTCTTTTTTTTTTTTTAAGATACTAACGACAAATCTGGTGACTTTTTCTGTGTTGTTGGAGACTTTGCTGACAACACATGAATGCAGTAACTGCTCAAGTTTTTACGCTCTTCTACTGCGAGGAGTGGGGGACTCTGAAGCGCCGACAGGGAGTCGAATGCAGCTCTGCAGCCAAAGGCTGCAGGCAGAGAGAAGCAGTCCTCCTTTGTTTCTCTCTTTAGAAATGAGTAACACAAGCAAAAAGCTCTAACTAACTTGTTTAAATTAAAAGAAATATAATATAGCCTACCGTATATATATATTTATGAATAAAAATATATTCATCTTTTTTTTAACTGCTGCCTCTCCTGATTTTTAAGTTGAATTTGGTAAGATAAGAGTTTATCTTTAGTTTAAACCATATTTGTTTTTTTAAATTGTTTTCCGTCCTGCTGATATTGATATTTCTCTCTCGGCAGTTTAATTATGCTGCAGCAGCACCTGACATCATTTTCTAACAACAAAATTGTGGCTAGTGAAAATGCTGAGTGGCTACTAACTTTGAAAAGAAAAAAACACTAGCCACAGTGGCCAGATAGCAAAAAAGGTCATGTCTAGACCTGTACAAAATTACTTAAGTTAATCTTCTTTTTCAACGGCTTCAGTTGGCAAAACTCTACGTCCCCGCCACCAGTTTACGTAAGCTTCCATTACTGTTGTTCAGTAGTTGTACTGGCTTTGTTCGTCCCTTCATATAAGTAGAAAAAACTAGAGATGAAGGCCTACATGGTTAAAATAACCACCAGTTATTAGTCTATTTCTCCTTGTACTAGTGTTTTATTGAGCATTCACGAGGAAAGAATGTTTAAAATGCTTTAAATGAAATAATAAATTAATAAAATTAATACTTTATCTGTATTTTATTTCTAATGCAGATTTTGTCCTATCCCTATTCCTGTTGATAAAAAGCAAGTTTTGTTAATGCAGGGACATGTGTTTGAGTAGCAAGAATAAAATGAAAGAGAAAAGATACAAAATAGAGACCAGAAGAAATTACCAGAAGCCAGAAGTCTTTAAAAAAATGAATGCTTTAGGAGCCTGTGTATGCCTGAATAGTTCAAATGAGAAAGTAATGTCAAGTTAAATTGAAAAATTTTTCTAAAATTAAAAAATGTGAAAAGTTTTGTAAAGAGCAAGAAGAACTAATAAACAGATAACATTTGTCAAAAATGACAAGTTTTGGCTCCTTGGAGACAAAATAAGCCGTATTTCTAAAAAATATACTTTTCTATGAGATATTTTTTAGTGGAAATAAAATGTTTTGTTCCCCTAATATTGATTCTTTTAGGCGCTTATTGTTTCAGTGCAAAAGACATCAATCTTTATCCTCTATCAATTTTCTCATAAAAAATTTAACTGTTCAGAATCAATATATGTATAAGTATACACATTCAAAATAGATTTACAGTTTTAAACTTTCAAAGAGCAATAGAAACTCAGTGCCGCAATTATTTTCAAAGGTCCCCTGATAGAGGTTATTGAGCCGTGAATAATAATGAGTGATTAAATATTAGCTGACATCCTAAAGCTCAGTCACAGTGTTTAACTAAACATTTTCAGAGACAAACAACAGCGCATACAACCTGCAGACTGTGGATCAAAAACAGGAAAACATCAGTTAAGAAAAAAAAACCCTGCAGATTTACAAAGACATTGGCCTAAGATGTATTAAAAAGACCAACTTTTTAAATTATTCACAAATGCTCCGCTCCTGCGTTCAAATCACAGCATCTTTTAGTAAATCTGTGAACTCTGGCTTTTTTAGAACATGTTTGAACACTGTTACACGCTTTTCAGGAGGCCAAGCAGTCTTGGAGGTGGGATCAAAACTGGTTGAAAGAAGTACATGCTCTGAAGAGTTTTCAGCTTTTTTCCTGTTGCAGGACATCAACCAAACCACACCAACCCCAGAACAATGGCAGACATGTTTCTTATAGGAACTAAATTGGAAGAAACCATTATTAAAACGATGCTCAGCTTCACAATAATAAGAAGAAAAGGAAAATTTGTTTTAAGCGAACAGCTGATTAAGAAATACTTTTACCAATAAATACAGAAAACAAATATTTCAATTAAACCCAAATACTCAAACTCAATATAGAAAACACCATTCATCAGATCAACCTCCCCTCCTTCAATTATCCAATGGTGCAGTCCTGTACACACCTGCTTGGAGAATGAAACAGCAGAGGTGATACTGTATTTCACAATATTTTAACTCTTTAATCCGTGAATTTCCCTTTTATGAAGAGTTAAACAAAAAACGAAATATTGTGAAATCAATTTACCTTTTTACAAAAATGAAACAAGATGTGGCCAACCAAAGAACCACAACCCAAACAAATGCACTTCACCCAAAACAACTAAAATAAACCAATGAAAACCAGATGCTGTGTTTAGCTGCTACTTTGGGTACAATATAGAGGTTGTCAGACTCTGTTTTGTGTTTGTGTCTGTGTTTGTCTCTCTTTCATCCACCAGGAGGCGCCTGGTCTGCCTCCTCACACACCTGCTGATGGTTTCCTCGTTAAACGGAACGTTCTTAACCAGATGACTGCCACTACCTCGACGCCAGAGTGTTTGCCAGCTTAGGGTACTCTAGCCAAGCTGAGTTTTGCTGAGTTAAGCTGAGTTTTTGTCAACCTGAATTTAACTTTGTTTTTGTCTTTGCCTCTTGGCAGGAAGACGTCCTGCAAACTGGATTTTCTCGGACCTTCACTCCCTGGAAGGATCAACTGAGCTTCAAACCAAGCTGGGGTTCAAACAGGAGGTTTGGATCCCATTTCCAAAAGAGATCGCTTGAGCTTCTCACTGAAAAGGGATTATTCTCCACGACGACCCCGCTCAAGTACCGCAGGAAATCTGAATGGCAGTCAGCTTCTCCGTTCACCAACAAACAACCATATTCTGGGTAAAACCTGTTCCGCCTCCACCGAATCAGACAAACACTGGAAATCCACGGCACACAGACAGGAGTCAAGGATTCAACAAATTTCTGGAAACGTGAGTCGGCAAATCAAATCCTTTTCAAGTTCAAGAGTCTTTTTCCCCACTGAGCTCTCGAATTAACCGCTGTGTCTTCCCTCACTTTACAGTTCCGGGTTGAGCAGTGTTCAGAGTAACACTCTCTGTTTAACTTCTTCAATAAAACCCCTTAAACCTTTCCCCTGGTCTCTGAATTGGTTTCTCTGCATGTGGGTCCGAACTTTAGATAAAATCATGACACAGGTAACAATGGGTCATTGTTACAAACACCTGTGACATGAGAATGGAGTGGACCTTCACCATGCCTGCTCAGTTTCTAAACTCAAACAGTGAAATAAAGAGGTCGCATTGATATTTGGTTTTTAACCACATTTATGACAATGTGTTACTAAAGTTCTACACCAGGTTTAAAATTTATTTATTTAGCAAAGATATATCCATCCATTTCCTCCATTATCAATGCATGTATAAGTATACATATTTAAAATCCTCCATTATCTTAACTCTATCTGGGCTGGTGTGGGGCTCTACACGATTCAGAAGTGTAGTGCTGGTCAACGCTACAATACGCAGGACAGTTTAGCGCACACACACATTTAAGGCCATCTGACCGTGAAAAATTAACCTAAAGTGTCGGGTCCATAGGGGCCATGAACCCTGACATTTGTCACATATTTACCCAAAGGTTTTAAATGATGAAGTGAGAACATTTTACATCCACAAAAGGTCAAATGTGAGCTTCGCTTGCATCATGACGCGCTTCACAAACAGCAGCAAGGAAAATGTGGTTAAATCTTTAGATGTCAACGTCTATGGAAACCTTAACAAACCATAATCAATGTACTTTACAGACCACTTATATACTATACATAAGATACTGTATATATGTCACCTTAAATCTCTTCTTTATTTTTTACCATCCACTTGATATATTTCGGATGCTGCTGGATATATACTTTATGCGCCTTTTCCTCTCTTTGTGCTCCTCCAGTTTGTTTACCATAAGAGCCAGTGCATTTTCTCCATTGTGAAATCAAAAAATTTCTATTCTTTTCTATTCTATTGTTAAACTCTGTACTTCTAGTGAAGTTTGAATTGAAGAAAAATTGCACATGATAAATCCATAAAGCCTAATATTGATTTATTTAACTTTTCATGCATCGATGAGGTGCATTTAGCCTGAAAAACACATAATAAATAATTTTTTTCCAAGTATAAACATATTCCTAGCCTGACGTAGTCCTGGACTCCAATTCTAGCCAGAATATGAGTCTGATACTGCTCCATAGAGCTGTGATTATGGGCGGTTTCAACGACCAGGAAAATTGCCTCTGCACTCCAATTGGATAGACCTACAACCAATAAGAGCAACGGAGTGCGGACGTATGTTGCTTGCAGGCATAGTTGTTGTCCACAAAATCAAAGCGTGCAGTTTCACTTCTAGAATAAGAAGATGAGACTTGATCACATTTCTTCTGTTCCTTTAAAATTAATTTGCTGTCGACATCTCTAGAACAGACCTAATAGCAGAATCTACTCACCCAAACTCTTCCGGCCGCCGGCAGTTATTATTGTTGTCACCCAAGCGCCCATTGGTCACGTGGGTTGATAACGCTACTCTTGATCATTCGTCTATCATCGTGAGTAAAGCCCGCCCTGACAATTTGATTGGATCGCCTGACAGTGGCTTTTAATACTCGCTGCCACTATGGGAGCAGGAGCCAGACCAAACTTCCCCGAACCCCAAACCTTTGTGGGCGTGGACTAAGCCCGACTGGCAACCCAGGCTAACATACCCACCTCTCACACCACCTATTTTTTATATTACTAAATAATTTTTTGTGTGGTGCTCCCCCTACAGGACCTAGTGTAAATAGCTTAACACTGCATCCCCTCCTAATGCACCACACACAACAATTACAATCACTTTAGATGCATATCCCCTCTGAAGGGGAGGATAGTATTGAACAGTGTAGATTAAAGTGAAAAACTTCATTGCCAGCTAAAGTTAATGGTGCGCCACGGTTTGCACCTTTTTTATAATTATGTGCGGATCTGTGTGAGCATGCTCACTACAAACTGAAAAATGTTTTAATATGTCAATGATGTCTTCCTGTTTTATGTAAAAGGAGAACAACAGATAGCCAGACTCCCTTTTCTGTAAAACCCCTCTGATAGAGACACTGACTCACCGGAGTGTTTCGGTCCATTTGAGCTCCAGCTCCAGAGCCATCTTGTCCATTTTATGCTTTTCATCTTCTTTGGTGCTAATGAGTTTGGCTTCATGTTGGCGTTTTTGGGTTTCCAGCTCACCCTGAGGAACAAACAGGAGAGTCTTTAAGCTGTAAATTACTGCTAATATTGATTAATTGTCTTTTTCAGTAGCATAGCGATTTTTCAAGAACAATACTGTTGGAATAATTATGTATAAGATACTTAATGTTTGTTTTTATGATGTATAATGTGTAACATATTACTGTTCCAGAGAGGTGTTGCACAAGCAGTAAAGGTCAACTCTCAGGAAGTATTGTTCAAGCTTAACGAAACAAGGAGGTTCTCGGACCATTTGACCGCAAGACATTTAAATGCAGATTGACCTGTTCACTGAGGCTGCAAATTGAATTGTATTTCTTGTTTCCCATTCCTTTAGCGCAACCTCAGCTTGTGTAACTAGGGACCCCCCCTCTAACTTAAATAAATAGCGAGGAGAAAGCTGAAGACTGGCAGAGAGGGGTGGAGATGTACCTGCAGGTCTCTTCCTACTCTCCCCGCGAGTAAAAAGAATTCTGACTCTGTTCCTTTCTTTCCTTGTTTTACAGTGTTTTAGGTGTTAGACCTGACAAATACCGACCTGGAATCCCTGCTAATATTGATCCAAAATAGCAGAGTCTTTATAGAGTAAGCCAATCGAAGTTTGATTTTCTTAAACAACTTTAGGTTATGTTGAGGTAAAAAAAAAATGCTCTGTTCCTATTTGAAAGCTTTATAATAACATAATACACATAATCATCATGATTACCAAGTTCCAATAGAATCTAAACTCTATCTTAAATGGAAAAAACTGTCAGAAAATGCCAGGAAGTTTTTATTTACTACCACAGATGAAACCAAAAGCAAAATAGCTATAATGATCCATTTCCACAGGATTTATCAGAATAAGTATCTATAGCTAGGTTGTGCCATTTATTATTGAATAGCCAAATAGAGTTTTGGCTAAAAGATCTAAATTACTCATCGTTTTCAGACTGTTTGAAATTTCTCCCTACTGAGAAAAGCTTATTAATAAATGGGAAACATTAAATAAAGCTAATCTTCTCAACAGCTCACATCTTTGCAATTTATTCTACAGTTAGACCTTGAAATGCTTGGAAGAATTGAAAAATCCCAAAAGCTGTTTCAGACTCTATGAGCAACCATTATCATGATAGAAATTATTCATAGGAGTAAAGCTTGGTTTAAAAAGTCAGATCTGAAAAACCCACAAAATTTTACAAACGCTGTCCTGCTGTTATATGAGATCAACGTTTAGATGTTTATAACGCACAGCAGGATATTTAGAGAAAAACAGTCGTTAAGCATGGTGATGGACGGCTGATGATCTGAGCTGGTTCTCCAGCTACAGGGCCTGGATGCCTTTTAGTCGTTGACAATTATATAAAAAGATTCCTCTATGTTTTGTTGCTATTTTTACTCTGATATTTTTAAATCTAACTTTAATCCTTCATCTGTTTTAATTTAACACTTTGGACACCGCCTCCTGTTTTTGAAATGCTTTATAATTAATTGGCTTTGCTTCTCTAGAATCAATAGGGACACCATCTGTGTAAAAGTACTTTCATATTGAACGTAGTGAAGGTCCACCCAGCTCGCTCCATCCCTGTCTATCCACTTGCAGGTTACTGATTGAACTTGATTTAACTGAGTAAGTCAATGAGATGTATGTGATACTGAAAACTGAACAGAGGTGTAGGCAGTGAGACCAGGGAGCCCATCAGAGCTGCTCCCAGTTTGGCCAGTGCCTCAACCTGCTCCAGGAGCTGCTGGATAATTGCTTACAGTTTCTAGCAGGATCCAGTTTTAGGAGCAGCTGTGCTGCTGCAGGGGGACGGATAGACCTCTGGTGAGTTTTGGATTAAAACGGGCTTTGTCTCTTCTGCGCTCCTCTATCTGCTGCATCTATAACCACGCTGCTCCGCTTGGAATCGTTTTAAATGCGCTGTTTGCTTCACCAACTGTTTAGTCACAACTTCATAAAGGGAGAGGATGTTTTCGCTATCGGTGTGAACGCATCTTAACTGCTGAAGCTTAGTCTAAAGCTGGTCATCAACAGGGTAATTATTTAGAATATAGGAAAACAAAAACTACAGAATGGCTGGAGACGTTCAGGAGCCAGGTATTACAATGACCCAGAGGTCAAAGGTCAGACCTCGTCCTGGAAAGAATCCTGTAAAGCAGCGGTCCCCAACCACCGGGCCGCGTATGCATCTATAGAAAAGTATATATATATATATATAT
>JAGKQL010000007.1:2729978-2777472 GCA_018398635.1 Cyprinodon brontotheroides | reverse complement strand
ATATATATATATATATATATATATATATATATATATATATATATATATATATATATATATATATAGTTCAACAAAAATTTGAATTACTTTTTTATTTTGAAAAATATAAAAAATTGCGGCATTCTCTCCCAATTACATCAGTCGGTGCATCTGTGCCTCTTGACACAGGTTAATTCAGGTCAAGACTCATCCTATCTATAACATCCTATCTTTGTGAAGCTGGATTTTCTGCGGTTACAGTTTTAATTAAAACAAAGCTACGGGAGCAGTGACTTCGGGACATCAGGAAGCACAGTTCGCATGTGTCATTTTTCTCCTCATTACGCCTAGATGGGACCGGGCTTGTTGTTTTATTTTTATGCTGTTTGTATTTGATTTTATGCCAGTCAGATTACTTTACCCCCCGCCGGGTCCTGTGGAAAATATTGTCTGACATATAAAGGTCCTGTGGTGCAAAAAAGGTTGGGGACCGCTGCTGTAAAAGCTCTGCTAACCTGATTAGAGGAAATATTTCAGACAAGAAAGAACCAAAAACTGTCAATTCAAGCTGTGAGGACTTTTAAGGTTATTTGTTTTTTATTCATATTTGTCACAGTGTTTCACTGTCCACTCTGCTCTTTAATGAAAAAGGACATTTTAAAAACATGTTTTGTGTTTTTGTAGAGCTGAAGGTTTAGTTATTTCAGAACATTGTAAAGACAAAATGATCTGTTTGGCTCCCTGATGAATTTCTATATTTGCAGAGGGAGACGTTTGGGATCTGAGCGGAGGTCGTGTCTGACCTGCAGGGCAGTCAGCAGGTTGCTGGTCTCTCTAAGTCGAGCCCGGGTGGCGTCCAGCTCCTCAAGTAGTTTGTCTTGCGCTTCCTTCAGGGTGGAGATCTGTCCCTCAGCCGTCCCAAAGTCCTGCTCCCCTTTCCGTACCTCCTGCTGCAGCCGAGACACCTGCATGAAGGTTAGATTCAAATGAAAGGAAGCTTTAAACAGGGCGTGCATGGTCATGTTTGACCAAAAATGCAATGGTTAACACTTTCCACTTGAAACATTTCATTATTATGAACACCTTTGTATTTGTTGCTGACATGCAGTCAGTCAATTTGGCAAAGCATTTAAAACTAGCCTTTAGCTAAGAACAGGGCTAGTGAAATGAAACCTCAGCGTTTACTTAAAAAGCTGTAGCATCAAACCAAAGCCTTGAGAACCAATATATCCTCTAAAACCATTAGAAGTGTTTGCTTCCTTTCCCAACCAGAAGTTTCAAATACAGTGTTTTAACATCCAAGTACTCTTTCAACTTCATTTGTGTCCCAGTCTTTCAAATTCATCTTCAAGCCCAGAGAGCTGGAAACTTACAAAGTTTCAAGGTGAATTTAAATTGCTCTGTTCAGGCATAGTCAGGGCCAGGTTAAAAAATAATGAGGGACTTTGAGCTGAGGATTTAAAAGGATAACAAAGATCTATTATGTAAAACGAGGCCTTAAGACAGTTACTAGTGTTTAACAGCTAAAACCCTGAGGCTCAGTTTGGTTTAGAAGCTCTGCATAAGGTGGGATTTTCTAATTTTTACAGTCATTTTGGAAGAATAGAGGTAGAATAACTTTGATATATATCTTATTTTTATCTGCTCACACCTCTGCAGCTGGAACTAAATATCTAAATGTGGATTCATTATCAGATAAATATTTCCTAATTCAGGTCAAAAGGACTCAAAGACTTTTTTTCTATCATCTAAATGTAAAACACAGATACACACACACACACAACACTTTGTTTTTTGTTTTGTTTTGTAATCAGTTTCTGCTGCTTTGGTGTTAATGAAATTAACAACAGGTTCACTAGAGGGGCAACAACGAGACGACCATCAGAAGAGTAATGGTTTTACAGGTGGAGGCCACTGACATTTTTTCCCCTTCTCATCTTTTCTGACTCCTTTTCACCAGTTTTGCATTTGGCTAGGGTTACCGCTTTCACTACTGTTAGCATGAGGCGCTACCTGGACCCTACAATAGTTGCGCAGGCAATCCAACTCCTCCAGGATGGCACATCAATACGTGCCATTGCCAGAAGGTTTGCTGTGTCTCCCAGCACAATCTCAAGAGCATGGAGGAGATTCCAGGAGACAGGCAGTTACTCCAAGAGAGCTGGACAGGGCCGTAGAAGATCTACAACCCATCAGCAGATACCGGTATCTGATCCTTTGTGCAAGGAGGGAGCAGGAGGAGCACTGCCAGAGCCCTACTGAATGACCTCCTAAGCAGGCCACTGGTGTGAATGTCTCTGACCAAACAACTAGAAACAGACATTCCACGTAGGGTGGCTCTGAGGGCCCAACGCCCCTTCTAGTGGGCCCTGTGGCGCCACTGCCCGCACCGGAGCCGATTGGCATTTTGCCACAGAACACCAGAATTGGCAAGTCCGCCACTGGTGCCCCGTGCTTTTTACAGATGAGAGCAGGTTCGCCCTGAGCACATGTGACAGATGTGAAAGGGTCTGGAGAAGCCGTGGAGAACGTTATTCTGCCTGTAACATCGTTCAGCATGACCGGGTTTGGTGATGGGTCAGTGATGGTCTGGGGAGGCATATCCATGGAGGGACGCACAGACCTATGCAGGCTAGACAAAGGAACCCTGACTGCCATTAGGTATCGGGGATGAAATCCTTGCACCCATTGTCAGACCCTATGCTGGTGCAGTGGGTCCTGGGTTAATCCTGGTGCACGAGATAATGCCCGAGAGTATGCAGGCAGTTCCTGGAGGATGAAGGAATGACATACCATTGATTGGCCCCCACGCTCGCCTGACCTAAATCCAATAGAATACTTCTGGGACATTATGTTTCCATCCATCCGACGCCGCCAGGTTGCACCTCAGACTATCCAAGAGCTCAGTGATGCCCTGGTCCAGATTTGGGAGGAGATACCCCAGGACACCATGCATCCTCTCATTAGGAGCATGCCCTGATGTAGTCAGGCATGCATACACGCACGTGGGGGCCATACAAATTACTGAATACTATTTTTAATTGCTGCAATGAAATTTCAGCAAAATGGACTAGCCTGCCGCATCATTTTTTCTCTGTAATTTTTAGGCCCTCTGTAGGTTCCTAACACATCACCCAGTCCATATCAGTATAAATAAATGGCATGATTTTTTTCCCCATTGAGATCTGATGTGTTTTCAAATTGTTCCTTTCATTTTTTTGAGCAGTGTATAATAAATGTATAAAGAAAATAAATTAAATTATTCCTGTTTATTTCTGGGGTTCATCTTCATGCCATCAAGTGACTGTTATGTATGGATTACATTGCTATTTTTTTTTTTATTGTTTTACATGTTGCAGCCAAAAGGGAAGATGAAATTGGATGTCATCCCATTCTTAGGTTGGATGGTTGCTCTCACCTCCTCATTGGCCTCTTTGAGCTTGGTCGTCAGCTCCTCCCTCATCTCGTCCAGCTGTTGACTAAGAAGCATTTTCTGCTCCTCCAGAGAGAGCCGCTCCTTCTCAAACAGCTGCTCCATCTCCTGTTAGAACCAAGAACGAACAAAAGAGGAGAAATGCTGTCAAATGAGTGCTACTATGAGCAAACCACCATTTTAATTTCATTTCATCAAACCAATAAAACAAGACAGTGTTCCTCTGGGTTCAGTGTGGTAAACAGCCAGAGGATTCAGCTTCTCTCTAAAGTTTTTTCAGCTGCGACTGTACAGCAGATGTTTTAATTCCAGATTATTATATTATTCCTCTAAATATTTAGATCAAATAGCTTGTTTCACTATCTGTGCTATTTTCAAAATAATGAAAGAATGTTACTTAATGTTATAACTAACAGATCTTGTGTTTTTCTAAGAATATTCCATTCATATGGATAAATAACAAAAAAAAGTACTATAAAAGTGAAATAAATAAAGGACAAAACCATATTAATTTGTACATAATTTTCCACAGGCGTACCTTACCACACAGGAGAAATCATTACTGATAATTTTAAAGGAGGCCTGCCCTGTTGAATCCTTAGGAAAGCAGTTTAAGGAATTTTAAAAGGTAGATTTAAATGTATGAAGATTTAAATGTATTAAACTTATAACCAAAAATATATATAACTTGTTTTTTTTATGTTAAGTGACAATTTGTTGGACTGGAACCTGTAATCAAATCGGCTTTTGATCCACAGAAAAGGTAAGAAATCTATTAGGAAGAGATCCAGAAAAAGTTGTGGTCAACGTAAAACTGTCTATTTTACGTAGTTGACTTGAAAGAGTATGTTCTCATGTTTTCCATGAGGACAACCCTGTAGATGTTCCCTTAACAAGCATCCTGTGTTGTGGAGGAAAGGCCAAACTAAAGAACCAGATGATCAATAGAATTTTAGAGGATCATCATTGTGCATATCTGCTCTGAAGAAAGTTTATGGGATGTTTAACACCATCTTCTAATTTCTTTAAGGATTAAAAACATCTTTCTCAGGTAATGAGGAACTTTGTTATTTTTACTGCATTCTTCTTAATAGTTTCCAAACTTTGCTAAGAATCTTGGCCGTCCTTGGCTGAGGTGAGAGGAAGAACTCTAATTGTCAGTGTAATACGGCTTATTATGCCTGCTTATTAATGGACAATGGTCTCTCTTACACTGTGAGATGAGCACAGCTTTCCAAGGACAATTAGAGCTCAGGGAACGTGCTGCAACACAATCCTTCACATGTATTCATTACACAAGGGATGCATTTTTGGAGGCCGTGTAAAAAAAGGATGTTACATGAAACCCAAGACAGAACTTCAAATTACTCACGAGTTTCAACTGAGCTACTGAAAGACTATATCATAAGAAATAAATCTTATTATTAAAAAAGATGGGCATAGATACATTTTTTAATCTAGATTAATCTCAATATAATCTTGGAATTAATTAATTTGAATTTTTCCAAAGGCATTAAAGATATGAATTAACCTGACTCAGCCAGATGGATTTGCTGGATTTGCTCGCATATCCATCTGGAAACCTTCAGTTGAAGTAATTTCGGTAAATACTGGTTAGCTGTTTGGCCTATGTTGGTGATAGACAGGCCAAATAAACCAATCAGATCAACGTAATGCATTGACGTGACTAACAGAGCGACGATTAAAACACAACCACAAGCCAGGCTACTCTTGCCGAAACTAGTCGGGAGAAGAGCAAAAACCTCTTTTCCTCTGAGAAAGCCTCCAGAGCAGTGTTTTGCTCTTCTTTCAGTGAAGAAATACTTTGTAATTCCGATAAAACTTGCTCGGTAGCCACGCTAACGCTAGTTTCATCGGCTGAAGCTGCCATGTTCTTTAGACTGAACTGTCGCGCTTCTTGTTAGCGTCACACCTCAACCGCCTCAAAGCCAACGCTGATTGGACGTTCGTTTGGTGAACGGCTCCAAATTTTCTTTAACGGAGAGTCTCCAGACTGATCTGCGAGTAAAACCTTGAAAGCTCGTGAGATCAGGATGGTCTCACGAAGCAAGATATTAATGTGCTACCACCAGAATTTAAAATGATGGTGGAAGTGTCCCACTTCCAATTATAGAAGTCCCACTTTAACAATACAGTGTCTCAAAAAATCTGACAAGCATGTTGCCTCACTCAACTTATCTTTCACGACTTTCTCCGCGGCGTGCTGGTCATGTATTCTCCTCATAATAGTTTGCTTCGCAGGTAATTTGTAATATAGGTCAGCCGTGGCCCGTCAGTGCGGCTGATGGCTAGCAGCTGATGGCTATCCACTGAGTGAGGAGAATGGTTAGCCTGGCTGATAGAGCTGTGCTTATAGCTGCTATTCATGTCAGCACATCACCTTCGGTGTAGTAATTTCACAGTAGGCCTACACAGGTTGGAAGACTTGATTCGTTCTCACCCCCAGATATACATCAGCGCTAAAATATCAAGGTGAAAGTCATTATTATGACCCCTTGCTCACACTGGCTCGGTGCGGTTACCGGTGCCCACGGAGACCGCAACTCCCGCGACACCCCCTCTCACACCGCCCTTTTGACTACAGTGCGGTGCGGCTCTGCAGCCCGCAACAGGTCCGGAGATTTAACTAGCAGGAGCAGAAGTTCAGTTGAGTTCACGTAACTTCACGCGATAACACGGCCCAAATAAGGATATTTGGCGAGCTTGTTGCGGAGGGCTCCCGCATGCCGCAAGGATAGCTTTCTTCGCGGAATTTTCATAGCGCCGGAGTGTCTCGGTAACCGCAGCCGGACAGCTCAGCAGCCGGTGAGAGAGGTTTACGCCTTTTAATGACTTGGAATCACTGCGGCGCCGCACCCACCGCGCACCGCAACGGTAAAGACCGGAAGTCGGTGTGAGCCGGGGGTTATAGACCAAGCTCCCAACCCAACTGCTAGAATAGAATAACTGAGATATTCTGTATCGCCCGATAAGAGTCTGGCATTAACGCAGCGCCTTAACGCTGAAAATGGGCCACCATTACTATTAAGTAGCACTAAAATGGTGACTTAGAAACGACACTGTCAAGTAACGCTATGGACAGCGGGAGGAGAGTTTTGTGTCAGAGGTGGTGGATGAGTCTCCTCCATCATAATTTCTTTATTTACAGGAGGAAAGCGGGGATGAAGATGTTGTGGTGGAGGACGCCAGGGCGGCAGAAGCTTGGTTTGGTGTAGAAGGCTTCCAGCCGTACATGTTTAGCCCTTGCCTCCAACGCTGTCTGTTCTGTTAGCTCTACGCCCGCTGAAGACACAGACGTCCATCCCCATGAACACTGGGACAGATCTCAATAGGAAAGTAAATGATTCTTATTTCAACCTTTGTGTAAATTTAGCGGCGACATATGAATCAAGATGCTATGACTGAAAAAATTTCATTGACAGATAACTGTTGATATATGATTGGCCTAAATAGGTGTACAAGCTGACTTATAACTGACTGGCCTGCATAAAATAACGGGGGAAAAAATGATTTTAAGACAGTATTTTTTTTTTTTATAAATTTTCTAAATTCTGGGACAATATCGTCTGATAAAGAGTCAATTTATATACATGTTTAAGCCAGAATGATCTGACATTTAACTATGACTTCCCTACGACTTTAATTTATCCTCTCTATATACTTTCTTTTGTTGATTTAGATGTACTGTATGGACTCACTGTGGTTCTGAAAACATTAATCCATTCTTTATTTTAGCTTTCTAACAGACAACTAAAGGTTTGGGTCAAACCAAACTATCAATATCTTCAAGCAACCTCATAGAATCCTTATTTCCCCTGATGAAGGTACCATTATAAGACGCAGTTGAGAATGCAGCAATCTCAGACTCAATAATCCTTTGTCTCCTACTCTTTGTGCACAAAACATCATCAAATTACTCCTGTTGGTGTGATATTATCAAAGGCCTTGTGGACCATTTTGATACTGAAACTGAAAGTCAAACATAGAAGAAGAAAAACAGCAGTAATGACCCATCATAAATGATTTTATGACTCGAAACAAAGGCAAAGCAGACTGAATAGTTTAAATTCAAAATGCTCCTTTCACAGAGAGAACTCATTATAATTCAAAGTGTTGAAAGACTGTCGCTGATGAAAGAAAAGATCCTTCACTAGATTAAAGTTGGATCAGACTAAAGAATTAGGTGCTGATGAACAGAGGGATCTGGCCTATTATTTTGTAGAGAAGACAAACTGACGTGTGAAGAGTGAAAGAACACCTCAGTGGACATTATCGTGCTTGTCACTGCTTCAGTCAGACACTTCCTCACCAACAGACGAAGTTGTCGTGAACCAGAGTTTGGCAGGTAAAAAAAAACGCAAATACCTCAGGGCTTAAAGGTAGGAAGTCCTTATATGGAAAGCATGTCTTATATCCCTGCAAAACCTGTATTAACTTAGCTGTCAGGCTGGATCAGGAGTGCAGTGGGATAATATTTTAAACACTTTCTTGTTATACAACTTTGATGCAAGAGAATACTCAATCCCTCGTCCTGCTGTGTGTGACTGAAATGAGGACTCTGTGGAGATTGGCATCATTACAAGGCTATTCCAGAATGGAGGAAGTGTACGCCTCGGCAGCAGCCAGATGAGAGGCGGGCTGTGGTTTGGAACAGCTACTCCAGTCTCATTAAAATCGTCCTGTTTATAATCTCAGGAGACAATTTCAGTGTCTCATATCAGATCAACCTGACACTGGATATTTAGCTATTTGGTATAATTTGAACATCAGGCACAGAGGAACATTGAGGCGACGCTTTAGGGAGCCTGATGGATGTCCACCATCCAATATGAAACTACAATCTTCTGTACTTTCTGATTTGTGAAGGGGAGCGGTTCTATTCAGATGCTGCTTTCAGTACTGAGCAAAACCTGGAACTTTGCCTCCTTTCATCATATTTCTTCTTTCAGGGGTGCAGACTTTCTTATAAAACAGTTCTCCATCAGACGTTGTACAGGTTTTAAGAAAGTTTTCATCTACTCCATACTTATTAGTTTCAATAGTAAAAATCAATACCTCCATCTTCAAACGTCAAACTCAGGTAATTGTTCTTAAACTTTTACCTTGAACATAACATTAACCCTTTAAAGCCTGATCAAAGAATAAAACAGAACAGAAAAAATACTTTTTTTTGGTTTGAAGTCCTTATATGTAAAAAGATATGATGATTATTGATATTAATAATTTATTACTATGCGATAAGTCAAGATTTTTTTGTGTGTAGTCTTCTGCCCTCTGTTATCAGGTATTTCTGATTGTGTACAATAGGATTCTGAGCAAAGTTTTTACCATAAAATTTTGCAAAAGGTGTCAGACGCAAAACATTTCAGAAACCGGGTGTATGTATCAAATATGATACATTTGGCATTACAGGATTAAAAAAGCAATAAAAGTCTCCAAATACATTTACCCTTAAATTAAAAGCACTCTTTGACTTACTGCTGCATTGAGTCTTTAGAAGGTAATATCTATTAAGTTTCTGATCTTTTATCCACTACCCATTTCTGTTCAGGATTTCATACAACCTCAAAAAGAAAAGAAAAACATCTCCATCTACAGATAAGTAAGCCCACAGTATGATGAATACACTTCAGACATGTATATAGAATAGATGCCTCATTAGCGCTGTCATCTTGGGAAGGTTGCCCACTTCACTCAGAATAATTTTTACAGGCAGCCTCATTCAATTATCAGCACATCTAATCAAAAATAACTTGATGCACACTTAAAAAAAAAAAAACGTATGAATACAACTATTATAGCTACATGTATTAGGACACCGACTTCAGCAAACTAATATTCCTCATCAAGTTAAACAGAAAGAATACTCTGATGTGATGTGTATGTGTATTTGGCTAAACACACACCCTGTTATCCATCTATATTTAAACATGGACAAAATTGGTTTTATCCTTTTAATAAAAAATAATTTCACAATAGCCAAAGAAATTACTTGTAACTGACTAAATTAAACAAATCCCATGAAAATGAACAAATACAATTCAGTCTGCTTTTCATGCATTACTCAATAGACTGATTATTAAAAATAAACAAAAATGATGGTACCATTAACTTTATGTTTTGTTGCACAACCTTTTCAGGCGTTTACTGCAATCGAATGATTCCTATACTTGTCAATGAGACTTCTGCTCCTCTCAGCAGGTATTTTGGTTCCTCTCCTCATGACCGAACTGCTCCATTTGTCTCAGGTTTGAAGGCTGCCTTTTCCAGACGGCATGATTCAGCTTCTAAGGATGCTAAATAGGATTTAGGTCAGCACTCATAGAAGGCTACTTCAGAATAGTCCAATGTTTTCCTCTTAGCCATACTCGGCTGTTTTTAGCTGTGTGTTTTGGGTCATTTTGCCAAGACCAAGCTTTCTGACAGTGAGAAGCACATTTCTCTCTAGCATCCCTTAATAGTCTGGAGATTTATTTTACCCTCCATACCCCTTATACCAAAGGAAGCAATGCAGCCTCAGAACATAACAGAACATCCTCTGTGTTTCACAGTAGGGACAAGGTTCTTTGCTGATGTAAATAATTTTTCTATGAACATAGAGCTGATTTTCCTTAACAAAAGTTCCATTATTGTCTATTTGTCTACAGGATATTCTCCCAGAAGCCTTCTGACTTGTTAACATATAGTTTGGCAAATTCCAGTCTGGCTTTTTTATCATTTGTTTTCAACATCTGGGTCCTCCTTGGTTGTGAAGTTTACGTTTAATCTCTAGAATTTTTGTTACCTTCATATCAGCCATCTCTTTGATTTACCATCAGTTTTCCTCCCGCTGCCACATCCAGGAGGGGCGGCTGCTGTCCAACGGATACATTTCTGAATATGTTTAACTGTAGACACAGGAACATCAAGATTCTTGGAGACGATCTTATACCCTTTCCCTTTATAACACTTGTCTATAATTTTCTTCCTAATGTCCTGAGACAAGTCTTGCCTTTTCATCCTCTGGTCCATGTTGAGTGTGGCACACACCATGTCATCAGAGAGCAGAGACTACCTGTAGCCCTATATATAGACACAGGACACTTGACGAGAACATACACGAGTCTGGTCTTCGCAAGAACACAGGAAAGTCTGGACTTGGTGAGAACACGAACTCGCAGCATAGATATGGGCCAATTTGCCATATAAAAAAAAATAAAAAAAATCGCCATCAGAGCCAGCGGTCCTTCACACATGGCTAAGCCGAGAGAGGGCTGCTGCAGACAGGCTGCCATTAGCCTCGGAGGTTGCCGCGGTCCTCTCAACTTCAGAAATCACTTTTTTTTTTATTACGCATTAAATTAGTAAATGGACCACATAGTGACACTTTAAAGTATAATATTCTCCCCTCAAATGAACTTAAAACATACTTTTATTGAACAACAGCAACAGAAAAGAGAACGTTTAACTTTCAGTGGAGCAATCCATTGGAAGCTGCTGCTGCCGCAGTGCATGCTGGGACAGCTGTCAGTCTCAAGAACGGACAAGTCTGCTCTGATGCATACTCAATAAAGAGGGCGAGAACAACATGCGGGGATGTGGTGCATTCTCAGTCTAGCGTTCTCTGCAATTGGAACAGTGCTCGGGCTGAGGCTGATGACGTGTCACGAGCAAACGAGAACGCTCAAGAACGCATATTGACAAACGGCCACAGTGACTTATTACTAGATTATAGACACCTATGATAGTAATTATTTGACACATATTGACTTAATATATGCCTTTAGTCATATTATTTTTATTTCTAGCGGTACCATCATTTTTGTTTAGGAGTGTTTATTTTTCTAAATAATTCTGTTAACACATGGTTGAAAGCAACGTCTGAGTTTCATTTGTTAACAGTTGTTCATGAAGTAAATGTCATCGGCATTCAAGTGGAAGTTGAAATTTAAAAAATCCATGCATTCTGCACCTTTTAAATGTCAGAACTCCACTGCTTCCACAAAGCCTAATTTCCTCGTCGGTCATAAAGTGCAAAAGTGATAAATATCAAAATATGTGAGCGGAATATATTCTGCAGAACCCTAAAAATAGATGTGCCTTCCTTGGTTCTTTGTTACAGTGTGGGCAGGATTTTAACCTGATTAGTGTCAAACAGTTGTCCACAGAGCAACTGTGAGGAGCGGATGGTTTTGTTTTTGCTCCTCTAAATGGCATCAAAAACACCGCTTTCACCTGCATGACTCATCAGACAGATTGCATGACGTAGCATCACCAGGATTTGCTTTCGTTCTGGTTTTATTTTAGGGGAAAATCTGTCGAAACACAAAAGCATTGACAGAAGCTGCCCCAGGTTGCTCTCGTTTCCAGCAGATTATGCAAAGCGACCAGCATCCCAGATGACAGTTATACGTGGTGAATATAAATACTCACCCACGTAGGTAGGCTGCGTTTTCTCATTTAGGTATTCCAACCTCTTACTCACCGTTACAGCCTCTTTTTGTGGAACGTACTCCACAGAGGACATAGCAAATTGCAAATTTTCTGCAGCAATCTGAAGTTTAATCACCTGCCAACCATGTGAAGGCTTCTGACGGAAAAAGTTGAAACTAAACGTCTCTGTGTGGAGAGATAAATTGCTGACCTAAATTCAGTAAAATGAGTTGCTTGTTCTCCGAGTATCGCCTTATCCTCAGAGGTGCTACATGGTGTTGGTCCTGCTGATACAGACAATGTAACACATTCAAACTGAAATAAATCTAAAGCCCTGAACAGCTTCTTTATCTCATTGTTATTGCCCACTTTGCCTTTTTAAACAGAAAAACGCATCTCTTCCTAGCCACTTAGAAACTGAAGAGTATTGTAATGGTAACATTTAGATTCTATCTCTATTTTTCCTCACAAACATGGAAACACCCGCATCCCTGCAGTTTTTATGAACTACAGCAGCAGTGACGATTTTCATTATGAGCAGTATATTATACTTTACCAACACTTTTTTTTAATGTTCTTGAATCATGTGAAATGGATGCCTTTTTAACAGACGGAAGTTATATGATGAATATATAATATTAGATACAATGACAAAAGATGTCTGCATCAACTGTCTTAATCCTGAGAAGTTTTCCTTTATTGGCGGAAAGTGATTTTCCTAAAGGATGGATGGATGGATGGATTGGATGGATGGATGGATGGATGGATGAATGATAGGATGGATGGATGGATGGATATGGATGGATGGATGGATGGATGGATGGATGGATGGATATGGATGGAATCAACGCTTGGATGTGTGGATGGATGGATTGGAAATCAAAGTTGGATGTATGTGGATGGATGGATGGATGGATGAAAAGATTGGTGGATGAATGGATGAAATCATATTGGTTGGGTGGATGGATGGATTGAAAGGATGGATGGATGGATGGAAACCCCAGTTGGATGAACTTGGATGGATGGATAGATTACCATAGTTGGGTGGAGATGGATTTCTTTTTGATGATTTTGAAAGGATGGATGGATGGAACCACAGTTGGATGAAAGGATGGATGGATGGATTCATAGTTGGATGGATGGATGGAACCACAGTTGGATGAAAGGATGGATGGATGGAATCATAGTTGGATGGATGGATGATGAAAAGAGTGGGTGGAGGAACCACAGTTGGATGAAAGGATGGATGGATAAGATTCATGGTTAGCGGATGGATGAAGGATGGATGGATGGATGGAACATCAGTTGGATGAAAGGATGGATAGATGGATGGAAAGTAGGGTCAATGGATGGATGGATGGATGGATGGATGGATGGATGGATGGATGGATGGAGGACATATCGATGGATGGATGGAAATTAAGATGGATGGATGGATGGATGGATGGAACAGCAGCTACACATCTTTATTAAACAGTTGATTTAATCTCGTAATTTTTGTCACTTAGATTATTACCAAAATTGTACAGCCCTACTTTAAAAAATGTCAACTGTTCTACTTCTTTCCAGCAAAGACGCTTTACACAGTATTTTTCTGTATTTTCATCTCAGCAAAAGCACTAAAAATATAATTTAACCAGAAAATGTGATCACCTTGAAACCCAAGTTATGCTTGCTTATTAGCAGTGCACCTGAAACCACACAGCACAGATGGAAAACATACTCATCTGCAGGTATGCATGCAGATGAGCAGGTGTATATCACCTATAGCAATATAGTTAGGTCCAGACACCATAAGACCGAGTTTCCACAAAAAGAAAACCTAGAAACCAATACCTCCAGTAGGAAATGTACCTATGTATGCTGGAACACAGCTCTGTGAAGCAGGAAAAAGACTACTACAAAGTGAGTCCAGTACAGTAGAACCTTTTATTGCCTACATGGAATGGGTGACAATAGTTGAATAAACTTTTGGCTCTCAAAACGGTATCCGTGCTCTATTTGTTGGTACTCTGCGATACCGATACCACCATTTTAGTGCTGGATCGGGGTCCCGCCCGATACTGGTATTGGTATCGGTGCAACACTATTTACTGCATTTTCACTGACCTCCATAAGGGATAAGCTTGGTTACAAACCAGACAAGTCTGGAGCATTTTTTAAATAAAAGGTGTTTGTTCATCATTCAGAATTAAAAGTAATGTGTACAGTCTAAAAAACTATCCTAGAAGTACTTTTTGTTCATAAAGTATTGAACTAACATCAACAGGATGTATTTATAATATAAAATCATACAGTATTGCGTGAGGCAGCTTATTTAGCTACCAGGGTGACATTTGGAAATGTGCACATTTTAAAAGCATAACTGGAAATACTTGAAATACAGATTTGTTTTTTTTTCAACCTCGAATCCAAAAAAAAAAAATAAAAGAGTATTTTAGTAGACAAAAAAAAATAATCTTCCGGCCTTTATGAAGCTGCTTTTTAAGTGACTGCTTTTTAGCTCTTGCAGCAGATGGTGAGGTCAGTGAAAAATGTTGGCTTGTTATAAAGCGGATTCCAGAGAGTTTGTGGAGAATTTAACAAGCATTGCTTCCCCACCGAGAACAACTTTATCAGCAATTCTCAGTGGTGTGCAGAATAGGGCTGTGGTACCTTGATAAATATCAAAACAGAAAAGATTTTTTATTTTTTTTTACTTGCTCTTTAGGATGCATATACTGGTGTCTGCAGCAGAAGTCACTCTAGATATACTAAGTGCTGCTTTTGATATGCAGACAACGCTGCACGTCTGTCATTCCCATTCACCACTAACTTATAAACAGATATAACATCAACAGATTTAATTCTGTGACAGGAGCAAATCTTTTGGCAGGCAGTAAGAGCAGAATACAGAGGGACTGGTGAGGCTGACAGCTTGTATTTTCACTGAGTCACTCTTAATTATCTGTCTGTTCAGGTTAAACATATTTCAAATCTCAAAGTACACACGCAGCCATCCTGTGGAACAGGAGAGCTCGTTGTTGCTTTAAGATTTTTCCTGGCTCTGTATCATACCTTAACCTTGGAGGGGAGTGAATGTCAGCCTGTTAGTGTGTGACTGTGTGAGTACTCACAGCCAGCAGGCGGTTCTTGTCTTTCTCGGCATTGGTTAGTGCGTTTTCCAAGGTCAATCTGTGCTTCTTGGCCACTTCCTCTAAAGCTCGAGCCTGGCCTTCCTTCATCTGGCTGGCCTCCTCCTCATAGTGAGCTCGCACACTGCTCATGTCCTTCTCGTGGGACATCTTCTCCTCCTGGAGGGTCTGCAAACACAAACAGGCGCCGTAAACAGATTGAAAATGTGCTCAGAGGTGAGCTTTGTGTTGCAGACTGAGACCAAGGCCGTGTGTTGTATCACCCAGACATATTGATTCTGTTCAATGAACAAAATACACTTTATATTCTGTCTGGATTAAACAGTTTGCATCTCCACTTTTCACCTTATTCATAGGTGAAGATGTCCAAGCTCTGCGTCACAGACAGACCCAGGGTCGCTGGTCAAAATCCAATCCAATTTAACAACCCTGTTCAGGCATAGACCATAATCCTGATAGCTGCATAATTAACATGTTTTTTTCCTTACAGTTCAGTTTAAAACAAAGGGGCTGAATTACAATAGGTTTGCATCGATTAATACTTGTGCAGACTTGTTAGCATGTGCAAATCTGATCTTCATACAAGGTGCAAAGAATTCTGCCAGTGCAAAATCATCAGAACAGCGGGTGTAACTTTTTTGTGTGAGTTTTGTATGAATATGTACATCATATTCTAATGAGCGACAGAGCAAATCTATTGGTGGAGAAAATGAATATCGTGATACTTATCAACCACAAAGCCATTTATTACACCTAAAACTGATTACAGCTGCAGTTTTTCGGTCTATATTTTATATGTTTATAAGTCAGGTGCAAACTGACAGGCAAAGATTTTTATTGTTATTGTGGCCACACAGGACGAATTTACGGAAGAGGATTAGGGCCACTGAAAAAAAAAGGTAACTGATTTTTAAATTTTTTATTTCAGTTTAATATGGTGAAAAGTCAGAATTCTGACTTTTTCTCCAGGAATACTGACTTTAATCTCTCAGAATTCTGACTTTAATCTCAAAATTCTGACTTTAATCTCAGAATTCTGACTTCAATCTCAAATTCTGACTTCAATCTCAAATTCTGACTTTTTTCCTCAGAATTCTGACGGCTAACAAACATGTTGGCATCAAGCCATAACCATGTCTGTTTTGGGGAACTTTGTAGAAGCTCAAGATAAAGTCAAATTACCTGAGATTAAAGTCAGAATTCTGAGATTAAAGTCAGAATTCTGGCTTTTTCCCCCATATTAAACTGAAATAAAATGTAAAAATAACTTAATTTTTTTTTTCAGTGGCCCTAATCCTCTTCCGTAGGAATTGCTACACTCTACCATGAATAGAAAGTATTTGGGTGTGGAAACATAAACAGGCATAAAAATAACAGAATAATATTAATAGAGAACAAACCATCTGTGCAGCCCAACACATACTAATGTAGGGAGATAAAAGCAATGACTGACATTTTAAACCCTTTTTATACAATAAAAAAAAATAAACAAAGAATACAACTGAATGTTAACAGTCCCCCATAGAACAACCGTTACAGAGCCTGTGAACAGGTATTATTGGTGCTGAGAGGCATCTCTAACTCTGGTATTGAAGTTAAATGTGTTTTTCCAGTGTTGTTTTAATTCCTAAACACAGATATGTTTTATTAAATTATTCTTGTTTTGCAATCTGTTGGGTATAATGGATCGTGTGAGGTGTTGGTAAAGGTAAATCAAGCTGTATCCAGATTAATTTCATTGTCACTCTGACCATAGTCCCTTCCCAGTCGGAGGAGACAAAGTCGGCTTTTCCAGCTTTTATGAGTGATATTTAATCTTCTTATGGTTATTTTCATCTGTTTGTATTTTCATTTTTTTTTAACTTTTGTTTGCAGCATGTTAAGTTACATAAAATTAAAGAACACTATAAGTAATATTCATCATTATGCTTTAAATAACGTCTTATTCTTTGTATTTTCCCTTTGCACATGAAATCTTTGTAGATAACCCGAAGGCACGGTGGTGGAGATTGAAGGAATCATATTCTGATTTTTTATTTTATATCATTGCCATAGTGTTTTAATATCAGACAGAAATAAAGTTAAAAACCTTAGGTTCTGGCCAAAAGAATGCAGTTATGTTGCTGAATCACATAGTTCGTTTTTAGACATGATCTGACCCTTGGTATACGGAGCTCATATTTTCCACGCTTCCTGTCGGAGCTGTAGAGAAGCACAAACAACTCCAAAGTGTGCATAAATTGCATGTAAGCTGCTACAGTAGTTGAGAGAGGGCTTGTTAGAGTCAGTAGGGTTACAGCTCAAATGCAAAGGTTTTTTAGTCCTATCGTAAAAGACAATGCTGGACTTTCAAAAAACGTGAGGAAAACTGAAGCCCACTGGGTTTCTTAAGTGGTTTAACAAAGTGTAACCCACCTTATTTCAAAATCCTGGCATGAGTGTTGTCAGAAAATAAATAAATTACATTGTATGGTTCCTTTTCACTGATATTACTAAAGTATATCTGCAGAACAATGCATCAGGTGCAATTACAGCTCAGAATTTAGACCGTAGCGGTGTGATACATTCTTCAGATGAACCCTCGTCCTCCATCTCTCAAGCTGTTTATAAGCTGGTAGAAATACTGGATTAATTTCCAACAGTAAGGCTTTATCTGAAGGTTGAGGGGAGGAAACCTCTCATATAACAAAGAAAATTCTCCAGAAGAGCAGATATAGTATATCAGGCTTTATCAATATGACTGGCTGACAAAGAAACCGTGAGAAACCAGGGTGTTGAGAACAAGAGCACAGCAGGGTTGCGTTTACACTAAAATATAACATTATGTTAAAGATGCAAAGAACGGCAGTTTGAAATCAGATTGAAAGAAATTTCTTCAGACTGCTGTCATTTCAGCTATTTAAAGAATACTGAAGTCTAAATACTCTCTACAGAGACAGATAAATCCAAGCAGTGCTGATTCAATTTGTTGCTAAGCAACCAATACAATCCTTTAAAGACAAAAACAGAGAATAAGGAGCAAATGCAGTCTTTACCCTGCAACAGTTCAACCAGTTTTTCAGTAAAACTGTGACATTATGAATCACATTTAGGAAAATAGAAACTAGGTTAACTGTGTAACCTACAAGCCACATAATTTGAAGCTAATCAGAGGAGCAGCTGTTTCTTCATTGCCTGGTGGAAAATGGACACTTTAATTGGCTAAATCTTACAAAAGGGCTACAAGCAGGACACGATGTCCTTAAGCTCAGCTGACAGCCTGGACAGAAAAGGGAAATCTAATTTATCTTAACATCTGCAGAACTGATTTTGATTCATTCGCATCCCCACGTTTCTAAAATGACTGTAAAATGGACTCCAAACTGGACCTTGAATTTAGGTTTTTTGAAGGAACAAAAGGAAATTGAAAGATTTCTAATATCTGTTTTGTAAATACATGTGATTAAATATGTTTACAAAACTAGTTCTGTTTCTATTCACCCTATGTGGGATGACGAGGCTTCTTTAACGCACAAAAAGACCCGAACAAATTTGTCAATCAAACAAGTGAAATGCATCTTGCATAGCAAATAGTTGATAACAAGATAAAAGCTGCAAAATTAGGACTAAGGAAGATACTTTAGGGATTAAAAACACAACTGTTGCCAATCAAAAGATTAAAATTCATGTTCAGGTCTAAAGACTCCCTCTGTGTGCTTTAGATTATGACAGCGTCTATCAGGAAGGTGACTTTAGGCCAGTTTATATCTGCCAAAAACAACTGATTTCTCCCAGTACTGGATCGCAATAGAATCACTTTGTAAAAAAATATCAAATATACAGTGAGGAAAATAAGTATTTAAACACCCTGCTGTTTTGCAAGTTCTCCCATTTAGAAATCATGGAGGCATTTTTCCAATGTGAGAGAAATAATCTAAAAAAAATAAATAAATAAATCCAGGAATCACAATATATGATCTTTTAATTATTTTTTGTATTATACAGCTTCAAATAAGTATTTGAACACCTGTCTCTCAGCTAGATTTCTGACCCTCTAAGACCTCCACTTCATTTATTATCCTAAATTAGATGCACCTGTTTGAGGTAGTTCGCTGCAAAAAGACGCCTGTCCATCCCATTCAACCAGTAAGAATCCAACTACTAACATGGCCAAGACCAAATAGCCGTCCAAAGACAAAAGATTAGAGAAAAAATTGTACACCTCCACAAGGCTGGAAAGGGGGATGGGGAAATTGCCAAAGTAGCTTGATTAAAAAAGGTCCACTGTTGGAGCAATCATTCGAAAATGGAAGAAGCTAAACATGTCTGTCAATTTCCCTCCAACTGGTTCTCAGCACGTAGGGTCTCAAAGATCCTCAGAAAAGTGAGAAATACGCCCAGAACCACACGGGAGGAGCTGATCAATGACCTGAAAAGAGCTGGGACCACCGTTTCCAAGGTTACTGTTGGTAATAAAGAAGTCATGGTTTGAAATCTTGCATGGCACGGAAGATTCCCCTGCTTAAACCAGCACATTTCAAGGCCCGCCTTAAGTTTGCCAATGACTATTCTGACGATCCAGAGGAGTAATTTGAGAAAGTCATGTGGTCAGATGAGACCAAAAACTTTTTGGTCATAATTCTACTGATGAGTGACGAGTACCATCCCAAGAACACCATCCCTACTGTGAAGTATGGGGGTGGTGCCATTGTGCTTTTGGGGTCTTTTTTCTGCATATGGGACAGGATGATTGCACTGTATTAAGGAGAGGATGATCCTGGCCATGTATTGCCAGATTTTGGGAAACAACCTCCTTACCTCAGTTAGAGGTTTTGCTTTAGGTTTTGGGGAGTGTTGGCCTAGTGGTTAAAGCTGTGCGCTTGTGCACTGAGCAGGCTGCAAGTACCCAGTTCAATCCCCACAGCCTCCACTCTGGGTCCTGAGCAAAACCCTTAATCCCTCACTGCTCCCTTGGCACCGCACAATGGCAGCCCACTACCCCCAAGGGGATGGGTTAAACGCAGAAATACATTTCCCCAGTGTGAGATTAATAAAGTTCAATTATTATTTTTAGAGCATTGAAGATGGGGCGAGGCTGGGTCTTACAACATGACAATGACCCGAAGCACACAGCCAGGATAACCAAGGAGTGGCTCTGGAAAAAGTATATAAAGTTTCTGTGTGGCCTAGAGGGTCTCCAGACCTAAACCCAATAGAGAGTTTTTGGACGGAGCTCAAACTCCATGTTTTTCCAGCAACAGCCTAGAAACCTGACTGATCTAGAGAAGATCTGTGTGGAGGAGTGGGCCAAAATCCCTCCTGCAGTCTGTCCAAACCTGGTCAAAAACTACAGGGAACATTTGACCTCTGGAATTGCAAACAAAGGCTACTGTACCAAATATTAACATTCATTTTGTCGGAGCGACAGTGGCGTTGGATGGGTGGAGTTTGCCCTGAAATCAAAGGATTGTAGGTTCAAGCCCCTGCTCCGACTTTCAGTGTCGTTGTGTCCTTTGGCAAGACACTTCACCTACATTGTCTACTGATGGTGGTCAGAGGGCCCGGCGGCGCCAGTGTACGGCAGCCCCGCTTCTGTCAGTGAGCCCCAGGGCAGCTGTGGCTACAATGTACCTTGCCACCATCAGTGTGTGCGCGTGAATGGGTGAATGAATGTAGTGTAAAGCGCTTTGGTCAAGGTCCCGACTTGAATAAAGGCGCTATACAGTATAAGTACATGCCATTTACCATTTTATCAGGTGTTCAAATACTTATTTGCAGCTGTACCATACAAAAAAATATATATATATCATACTTCGAGATTTCTGAATTTTTTTTTTTTAGATTATGTCTCTCACAGTGGACAGGAGCCTAAGATGACAATTTCGGACCCCTCCATGATTTCTAAGTGGGAGAGCTTGCAAAATAGTAGGGTGTACAAATGCTTATTTTCCTCACTGTATCTCAAAATAAATATATCAATTAAGTATTGTTTCCCTTAATATGAATGTAAGATGCTATGAATTAAGGAATTAAGGAAATCCTGCTGCATATCTTAAGTGATGACATTGCTTATAACATTTTGGTGCATCCATGAAAACCTTTCCCCATCAGGAAACACAACAGTTGGCTCTATTTCCTCAACATATAAGCTGCTTTGAAAACACATTGAGAAAACAGTCAAACCGAGCCGAACTGCGTTAGTAACAAAGATGAGGAGGGAAACTCTGTTCTCTTTGATATCAGCAACAAAGCCTGATCATCCTGGGTGCTAATTTGGTGTTTTTACTAATAAAAGACAAGCAGAGGACTCAAAGAAATAAAAAATGTTAACTACTGTGTGAATATTTAATGCTAATGGAGGTGAAATGAAAAACAAAATCACTAGAAGAAACAAAACCTCAAGTAAAAATCCAGAATTAGAGAAGAAGAATTTTTATTTTCCAAGTGTCCTGAGTGGGTAGCATCCAGAATTTACTCGAAACTAAGTCATTTAGAATGTTCTTTTAGAGCATAAACAGTAAGTATAGGGATTTCCTGAAAGCGCGCACATGCACGCATGCACGACAGCTACGGAAGCCGCAGACCAAACCAGATGAAAGTGCGCGATTCAAAGCCTGCTCTGCCGATAATGCAAGCGTGAGAAGAAGAAATGTGCTGTTTACCTGTGCAAAGAAAGAAACAACGAAAAGAAAAATGTCTGAAGACTTCAGTGTTGAGGAAGAGCATGAGTTCTTGCCGAAGCTGAATGCGCACTTTCATCTGGTTTGGTCTGCCGCCTCGTGAAAGCATCGCGGAGCTTGCAGGTGCGCCGCTTTCGTGAAATCCTATACACTACTGTTTATGCTCTTAAAAAACATTCTAAATGACTTCGCTTAGAGTAAATTATGGACGCTGTACCCACCTCAGACACTTGGAATACATTGGACGAGCAGTATGGAGGAATATTGACACGTTTTTGTGGACTTTATGGACCTTTCTGCCCGGCACAATAGACCTCCATTATTTGAATGTCAGCAGACAGCAAGAAGCCTCCCAGATCTCCAGATGCATTTGAGATATCAAAAAGTACTCCAGAGTGTTGTTCAGCATGGGGGGTGAGTAGAAAATGAAGGCTAATCATGTTTTGGGTGTACTATTCCTTTAATGGTCACTATATGAGCAGACATATCCCAGAATGCTTCCTAAGAGCTCTCCTTGTAAAACATCATGGGAATTGTTATGAGGGCAAGAAAGAACAAGATGGCGCTAGCACCGTGTGGGGAGGTGGAGTTCGTGACCAACGGGGAGCGAAAAGCAGTGATCATCCGTCTGAAAGGTCAGTTAACTGAGTTCACTATAAAGTCCACTATATAGCCCTGGTTCTATGTAGTGACTGAGGGGGTAGGGGTTAGGGCAGACGTTCAGACACAGCCTCAGTCCTTCAGGTTTTATATGGATCACAGCCTCAGAACATCAGTCAAAATAATTGCATCACCTCCCACATGTCATCAGGTGCCTGATGATTCTATGGGGTACCAGCAAAACACCTAATGCATGCTGGGAAGTTGTATCAGTGGGTTGGGAAAATAAACAATTCCCTTAAATCCCAAAATGTGCAGCATATTTCTGTACTCAAAATGTCCAATATTATATTTGACGTGCATTTAAAATATCTTCAGTTTTGCTTTGCTTGCTTTACTTAAAGAGACTCTTACTCACAATAACTGTGCATAGTTCAATGGAAAAATGGTTCTAATCCCAATGGGTGCAGAAGTCCTTCAGCTCCAGGAGGCCACTCTGACTGAAACATGTTGTAAAGTTTAGCTGAGATCCTCTGTTTTCCTCAGGAAGGCATTGAAATTCACAGCAACCTCAGACAGTGGGAGACCTCTCCAAGCTCCCAGAGGATTACACAGCACAAATGTCAGAGATAAAAGGATGGGAAAACACACATGAAGCAGCAACACTTGACATTTACGGTGTGCTGTGGTTGGTCGGCCGACTAAACTGTTCCACAAATCATTTGACCTTTAAGGCTTTTTGTTTTTAAAAAGCTATTTTTCCCCCCTCCCTACTATGTTTAATGCTCTGATTGACAGGTTTGATCCTTTCAACAGTCTAATGGCTGAACACAGTTCAAACTTTTGGCATAAAATTAAATTTTATAAAAAAAATATTTGTATGCATTAACCTGAGGCAGCTTTTCTGCAACAGACTTAATACATACTAATTTAAACATGCTGCTTTCTGACAGCACGTCTTCCCACTCTATGATAAATAATTCATACAGTGGAGGGCAAATATGTTGAAAGGGAAAATATATTTTGCTGTGGCTGTGAAATCAGCAAAACCAAATCAATATAAATAAAATCAGTTATTCTAATCTGAACAACAATCATTTCAAGGGAAGAAGAGTCGAAAGAGAAAGAACGCCAACACCCAAATAACAGCATAACCACACTATTATGTTTAGTTATTCTGATTTTGTTCAGCCAAATAATAAAGTTTAGTTCAGTTAATTTAAGCAAAGTTCAGCACCAATCAAGTATCATTCAATTATTCAGAATCCATTGAGTTTAAAAGAACCTTGGCATTTTCCATCATATCAAAGTTATTGATGAATATACGTCCGTCCATCCCTCCGTCTGTCTGCCCAGGGACTTGTTTTTTCTAAAAGGATCCATATTTTCATCATGAGTTAAGGGGTAGACAACTGGAGAAGCAGTAAATCATATTTAAATCTCCTTCTTCTTTAGCCTCATGAGACCATCCTGATCTCGCAAGCTTTCAAGGTTTCACTCGCAGATCAGTCTGGAGACTCTCCGTTAAAGAAAATTTGGAGCCGTTCACCAAACGAACGTCCAATCAGCGTTGGCTTTGAGGCGGGTTGAGGTGTGATGCGACGAGAAGCGCGACAGTTCAGTCTAAAGAACATGGCGGCTTTAGCCGATGAAACTAGCGTTAGCGTGGCTATCTAGCAAGTTTTATCGGAATTACAGAGTATTTCTTCACTGAAAGAAGAGCAAAACACTGCTCTGGAGGCTTTTCTCAGAGGAAAGAATGTTTTTGCTCTTCTCCCGACTGGTTTCGGCAAGAGTTTGATCTATCAATTGGCTTGTGCCTGGCTTGTGGTTGTGTTTTCGTCGTCGCTCTGTTAGTACGTCACACGCTTCGTTGATCTGATTGGTTTATTTGGCCCGTCTATCACCAACATAGGCCAATCAGCTAACCAGTATTTTCGCCCCTTCCCAAAATTTCTTCAACGGAAGGTTTCCAGATGGATATGCGGAGCAAATCCATCTGGCGGAGTCAGGTTACTTCTTCTTGAGGAGAACCAGCCAAAAGAGACCTGCACTGATGCAGAAAAAAAGAAAAAAGAAAGTAAAAAAAAAAACTCATCACCCATCAAAATTTTGGAAAATCAAAATAATGCTATAAGGCACTCAGACAAATTTCAATCTGTTTGACCCTTTCTCTCATACTTTAGTGGCCTCCAAAGAACTTCCTCAAACATTGCATTAGATTGAAAGATTCTATGCTTTCAATTAAAAAGCTGAGCATACACAAAGGCATACTTTGTTGGCCAAGAGGACGTCTGGATTTTTAGAAAACTGTCATTGCACTCACTGCACTAATTTTGTTTAGTATTTTTTGATGCAAAGCCTTTCAATGTTAGGAATAGCTGAACAGTCGTAGTTTCGGTTCAGTGTTTTTTGGTTTGTTTTTTGATTCATTAAAATCACAATTATTGTAATTATTTTTGGATCCCAGTCTGGGTGGGGGGAGGATGTGGGTTTGGAAAATATAAAGTATAAAGTTTGAAAAATCTTAGAAAGTCTTTTTTGAACCATGAAGACGATATATTGTTTCTACTTCTGACTTATCAATAAAAAGATTTGAAAAACAAAACAAAAAAACAAAGATCAAATTTATGAAACTGTGTGATCAGTAATAGTTTCATTTATTTTTAAATATTTATTAATATTTAAACAAAAAAAAAATTAAAAGGTATGTATGTGTCTCTCCACAGTGTTAAATGTATAGTGTTATTAATGGAAAACAAGAGCTGTATCTGTTGAGCTGGGAGATGGTGGTGGCTATGTGTGGGTGGGAGTGGAGGGCTGGCGGTGGTTACCGGGCTTTAATTTACGGCATCATTTGACCCTCAAAGGTTCCTAAAGGCTGATTTATAGCCTTGTCCAGTTACCTCGCGGTGTGTCGAGTGAATGCAAATATGCCCTCCTCTTTCGCAGACACTCGGTGCACCCTCCTCCGCACCAGATAACTGCAGACAGGGAGGCCTCTGATTGGTCAAATCTACATCCGCCTACTCTATAAGCAGATTTCCTGTTTGTACCTATCGCTTGTTTTGTTTGTGATGACCGCCATTGTGAAAAATCTTTTCGGTTAACCAGCCGAAATGGACAATTTTTCCAATCTTCGGATCCCCGCTCTTTTTCGCCCTCATGTCCCTCCATGCATTTTTCCACTTCCTCACCGCCTTGCTAGTATCTAGACCCACAGCTAGTTCCTGATTGTCCCTCTTGCGTAGTAGCATCACTGGCGTGGAATAACATAGCACAGACCACGCTTCAAAATTGAGCATAAATCAAAAATATCTGCGACAAGCTCACTGCGACACACTGCTGTGGGAGGATAACTAGTCCTTATGGGGAGAGAGACATGAGGAAAAGAAAAACAAGAAAGGTAAATGAAAACATTCAGCCTGTGGCTTTCTGGGGAATCAGAGTTCTCCCACCTCTTCAAAAAAGTGCTACAAATACTTATTCTGTTCACATCTCTATACCTATGAGAATTAGGTTTTTCTGCGTTAACATGGGTTAAAAACAAGTAGCAGTCAAGAGAGATGATATATGTTTATTATTGTTCTTTCTTTTTTAAATGTGTAACTCTGTTGATCATCTTTACTTTAAAAGCAGTGTAACAAGCTAGCTAACAGCTGTTTCTGTGCACCTCCATGCTCATGCGCCTTTCGCTATCAAATACCTCCTTTATTAATAAAAAACTGGTCGTAAATCAGGGACATTTTGGGTAAAAGTTGTAGCTGAGATTTTCGGCGGTCCAAAATCATGATTAGTCCCCTGAAATCAGGTTGGTTCTCGTTCATCATAACTACCCCTGTACTGAAATCCTTAGGTAGTCCAAAACGCTCAATTTAACCCTAAAACACCCTTCATCACTATATATAGTGAACTTAAGAAAAGTTAAAACACAGTTTTGTTTTTTGAGCATTGCCCTTTGACGGCATTAATAAGTACCAGCGCCTCTACCAAATCATGGTTGTTTTAGTCGGCTTAAAGTTGTTCAATTATGCGCCCCGCTAGGTTATATTCGCAACGTCTTCCTCTGGGCAACAACGAAGTTAGCGCGGCCAAACTAAACTTCACGGTAATTTATTCTTTTGCGGAACCCGAAAGTAATTGGCGAATATGTAAGTAATTACTGTTATATTTATATATTTATGTTTTTTAAAACGGAGCAGCTGGCGTGTATGACATCATCCGCGGCGGTTAGAGTCGTAACAGGAAGCCCTAAAAGCCATGGCGCGCTGCGCCAATTCCCTTCTATTCATTTGGCTAGCGGAAGCACTGAATCTTTTCATCTCATTTTCAAGAGCGAGATTTCCTGTCATTGGTCAGAAGTTACCAAACGCATCTTCCAGTAATGTAATCTGAATCTAGTAGCAGTTCCAGTGGACAGGAAGAAATTTAATAGGTAGCGTGCTTGCACGCGGATGATGTCATACATGCGCCACTTGTGTTTTTAAAACAAATATAAAAAATATAACACGTGGATTTTGTTCGATTCATTTGTTTAATCAGCTCTGATTGTAATTTTTTTGTTTTATTTCCGGCAAAATGTTCATTTGATGGATGTTAAATTCCAGACTGAAAAGGAAATCAGGCAGTCCCCCACTAAAGGAAAAAAAGTCAGGAATTTAACTGTAGTTAAAATAGAGACTATTAATAAAAGGAGGTGAAATGCGTCTCTAGAAGAGCTGAGCATGTGGCGATTACATCACCAAGCATGCTTCTGTTCCAATTGAACCAAATTTATGCTGCGTGGTCCCATGGGACTGCTGATCAATCCTTATGATAAAACAAAGAAAACTCCTTTAAAATTACCACCTTAAAGGGATGTGTAGTCTGTAACTTCCAGGTTTAGTACCCTGGAAAGCAACTGTCAACACTCCTCTCTCAAAAAAATTGGAATTTGTTATACGGCACCACTTTGGAGCAGCTGATTAAGAAATCACTTATAGCTTTAAGGTCACATTCACCCTTCTAGATTAAATCCTACATCCTAGAACTAGAAATATGCGCCATCAGGAAAGAGTCACATTTGTTTGGTTGCCTAGCAAGCTTTTAGCTAAGTTAGCTCTCATGTTTTCGGGGAGCTCAAACTTCCGTAAAGCAGAGCTCTGGGTCACAAGTCTCAATGAATCTGACCCTCTGAAAGTCATAACTCAGTTGGTGAGTTTTTCAGTATCCCAGCCTCCACAAAGCATCGATTTATGCCAAATAAGGAATATTGACCTAAAAAACATTTAATGAGTCTTAAATTAAGCTAAAGTTTTAGTCAAAACTTACATATTGTTGCTTTAAAGTATAAATAGATTAGTTTGCTGTGTAGAACAATCATCAATAATATTCTAAATGCCTCTCAAAATTGGTCATTTACAAAATTTATCTCTACCATCCTCCCTCTGCAACGGGCGTCATGACGTAATTACTTTGCGTGGCCGCCATGTTGATGGCCTCCTTTACCGCTACTCAGACTACTGCCTAGGACTACCGCGTACTGTACTCCCTCTCAGCCGTGTTTTAATTTGATTAATTTCACCTTAACTTGATTTCAACCATGGTAAACCAATTGCTGTATTGTGGGCAACAGTAACACATGATCGCCATGGAAAAACATAGAAAAATGGGTTAACTTTCCACCGCTTTCCTGCCTGGAGGCGTAACCACGGAGACCAAGTGTCAGAGATAAAGAGTTGTCGGCTAGCTTAGATCGCGGGCTGTAAGGCGACCGAACATAACTTTCCACAGTATCCCGATGTCAATGAGAGTGTGTTCCCCTGCATTTCATTCTGGTAATTTAAAGATGCACGGTTTTATTTTATAGCCTAGATTGTTTCTTTCCTTTAAAGTTGGGAAAATAATAAAAACGGCAGCTGGAAAAGGCTCAAATACGTGAGAAACCCAGAGGGGTTTAGGGAGGGTTGGCAGTTAATGTTACTAACTACACCTTTGAAACACATAGCAGCTAGTTAAAAGTACATTACATGCGTGGAGTGGTTGTTAGCACTAGCGTTAGCAATTACTAAACTAGCAGGTTCCAGAGCCCGTCTGAGCACAGCCTACCTTCGTACGGATTACTGTGTTCCCACTGTTTGCTGGCTTTATGAACTGCATATGTGACTCCAAGGACTTGTAGCTTCAGAACTGTTTTGAAGTATAGGCGCTCACTCATCGGTGCTCCACTCATTGTTTGGAACTTCATATGGATCCAAATTATTAATAATGCTGATTTTGTCAACATACCGGTCCGTGGCTTCTCTATTTAATGTGTCCCAGTAAATTCCAGATCCTATTCAGGATTTTAACATCTTTTTCTCTCTACTTCTACGTCTCTTTGTTCAACAACAACATTGTATCAGAGCTATGTTAACGTTCGCGTAGCCATCAACATGGCCGCCACGTCCCACAATGCAACGCAGATCCCAAGCCCTATTCAAGGAAACCACTGTGTTAAAGAAAACAAATGTTCTGAACTTCTCTGAAATTGTCTGATTCATAGCAAAGTAGAGTTACTGACATTAGAGGCAGAAAGTCAGTGAACTTTGCCAGATCAAGTCTATTAAACTCAAGCTCTGTCACATTGCATCCTCATCCCGTCAGTATACAGAAACGGAATTAAACTGACACAACTTTGTATTCACAGAACAACACATTGAATTTTGTGCAGTTTCCCTATAGGTCTGGAGCACAGTCCACAGAAAGGTTCAGTCACTGCATCCTGATCAGCTTTTAGTTATTCATAAGCGTAACTTCCAGCCCTGCTTGAATACTAAACAAACACAGACCTTCTCCAGGGACTGGAGCTGCTGTTTGTGTCTTTCATCCAGTGCTTTGCTCTGGCTGTGCAGGGCCTCCCTCTCTTCCTCCATCCTTAGCACCTTGTCCTTCAGGCGGCTTCGCTCGTTGTCCAGGTCCCTAATGGCTGCTTCCTGGGTCATCTGGGTGGCCTGAAGACTGCTTATCTGACCTGCGACCGGACACAGTCATGAGAAGAATGTTAACATTACAACATGATTATTATATGCAAATTATAAAAATGAAAACATCAGCAAATGAAACTGACTTTGCTTCTTGTAACTTCGTGTAACTACAGCCTCTTCACAGCTGCTGCTACCTCTGGTATATTTTATTTTGGTAGCTTTATTACATAAAAATTAAAATTAAATATTTAATTTCTGCACATCTGTTTAATGTTTTGTAAAGGACCATTAGCATAACAATTATGTTTTTACAATTAGTATAACATGGAAAACATGACACAGGACGCATAATGAAGCTGAAACTCAGACCTATTCAAACAATTCTCTAATGACTGAAAAATCGTCCCAAAAAGGCCAAAATAACATACATTATATGCCCACCTTAAATGGTTGACTGTGGGATCTGGGCTCATCTTAACATCCTACCTTACCATACATTAAGGGACACTCCTTTTACAACTGTGGTAGGCTGACTGAATCATTTTGGAGACACTTTGAGACAGAAGGAGGAGAGACTTTTGTATATTTTAGGAGAAGTTAATTAAAAGGACAAGTAATACTCCTTAATAGAATGTCCTACAGACTGATCATAGTATTTAGGGCTGAAGAGCTGGTTATACTGGTGTTATACTGGTGTTATGCTCTTCTTAGGAGCATCATGTTTGTCTTTTTTTGCACTGGAGATAAAAAAAAAAACTTTTTTTCATGCATGTTTGCAAAATTCATTATTATTATTATAAATTAATAGAATGGTTGAAAATTAATTCTGGACTCCAGTGCTTTATTATATATTGATTTCAACTTTTCTGATCCTGATTTCTCTTAGAAACAAACAGTTGGAGAACGAATAAAGAATAAATAATTTCTAACCTTTATTTTTTGGGTCAGTTAAATGAAAATATATGTAATATCAGAGGTGTCAAGTAAGTACGAATACAAATATGAAGTACAAATACTTTGTTACTGTACTTAAGTACACTTTTTAGGTATCTAATCTTACTCCATTACTTATTTTTTCTTCCTACTTCTGACTTCTACTCATTACATTACATTTTCACACAAGTATCTGTACTTTCTATTCCTTACATTTTTAAAACAAATGTTACTCGTTATTCTTGCTTCAGTTTTATGTTTATAAATATTTATTTCCTGTCATGTGCTCCATCCAATGCAGATCATTGGCTCCGCCCACATCTAGTGAAAACTAGTGTGATTGGATGAGTCATATAACGCAAAACACTTCATTGGTTAGCTAAAGGAAATCATCAGAAGCATCAGCAAGTGTTCAAACTGCAAACGCGAATTGTCTATGCCATGCTACAATGATGGATTCAGAAAAAGATGTTGAAATGTCTGAAAGGTCGGACACAGGCGAGAGCGTATCGGGAGAAGGAGACCAACAATACCTCCCTCATCCTTGGCCCTATCTCAAATAATTTTTCAAAATAGTCGTAAAATTGAGCTTTCAATTCCTATAGTGACATCTGGCTGCTTTATTTAAAGGTTACTTTATACTTTTATGCTGTAAGTAGTTTTTGGAGCATATACTTAAGTACAGTAACTTAACTTTTTCACTTTTACGTTAGTAAAGAGGTCAACTTGAGTGTTTTTAAACTGCAGTATCTTTACTTCTACTTAAGTATCAAATGTGTGAACGTTTGACACCACTGCTTAATATTAGGATTACAGCAGCAAAATAGTAAATAGAACAAACTCTATCCTAACATTACTTATTGGTGGTTTTTACATTGTTTTTAATGGACGCAGCAACATGAAGTGTTTGATATAAAAACTTGCTAAATATAAAGACTGAATGTATTTAAAAGCAAAATATTCACTAATAAATTATGGGTTCTTGACATTAAATAACTTTAAAATAAAGTCAAAAGTTTTATAAATTTTAATTAATATTTAAAACATTTACCTTAATAACAGTAAGCACAATTGTTTTTATTTATTTGTCAGGGACATTACACACCAATGAACATTTCTGTAAATGTGTCAGTATTAGTTATGTAGCTGGTTGCCAGCTGTTGTCCCTGGGCAAGGTGTATAATACCAACAAAAATAATAAAACACTTTTTAGGGGAGTGTTGGCCTAATGGTTAGAGCAGTGCGCTTGTGATCTGAGAAGGTTGCAAGTACCTGGTTCGATCCCTAAAAGCCTCTACTCTGGGACCCTCATTAAGACCCATAACGCCACACTGCTCTCCGGGCGCCACGCAATGGCAGCCCACTGCTTCCCAAGGGGATGGTTCAAAATGCAGAGATAGCAGCTTGCTAGCTCACGTTGTAAGCCACTCGTCCTGCATACAAGGGTTCATATCCCAGCTGGGGGGAATGAGCTGCCCGTGGGGGTCATCAGGCAAATCCTTTATGCTAATGTCGCTTTGGGGATTGGCAGCTTGTGGTTAGAGCATTGGGCCTGGAATCCAGAGGTTCTGAATTCAAGCCCCACTCCCATGGACTGAGCAAAGACCCATAACCCCACACTGCTCCCCGAGCGGCGCATAATGACAGCCCACTGCTCCCCAAGGGCATGGATTAAATGCATTTGTTAATTTCGTTGCTCTGTGCTTGTGACAGTGTCATGGCAATAAAACGCCCCTAAAAATCAAACATAGAACAATTTAAAGAAATTGAGGCTACATACTTACAAGAGCAGATCATACACATATTTACTTTTCATTTCATTTAACAAATCATATAAATTTCAAGATTACAGCTCCTATTAAATCAAGTCAGGTTTAACATTAACATAATATCGTGCAATAAAACGTGTCTTCCCAGGTAAAGCGGGACCCGATACGGCCTCTGGGCTGGATCCCAAGTAGCTCCTCTAGAGAGTTAGAAAAGCTTTTTCTCATCGGACTTTGATCAGACTCTAAATCTGATTCAATATGGGCGCACTGAGAGAGAAGTTGTCAAATTTTGATTGCGCTGCTTCAAGCTGATCCACTCAAAGTGAGCAGACCCTCTACTGCCTTTTATGAAGAGGGAAAACCATTAGCTTTGATATGCAGCCATAACATTAAAATGTTATAGGCTGTGAAGTCTCAGATGTGACAATAGGAGCTACTAGTAGATGTTTGATGTGTTTTGATGGCTGTTTTTGAGGGAGCAGAAGAGAGAGGGGTGAGGTTCTTACTGGCTTTGAGGAGTATTTCGGTTGCCTGCTGCTGAACTCTGTCTCTGGCTGCCTCCAGCTCACACTCAGCCTCCTTCTGACGGATTTCTATAATCTCGGAGTTCTGGGTCACCTCGTCCAGCTGCTTGGTTAGGTCCTAAAAAAAGAGTCAAAGCAATGCAAGCAAACTTAAACGATGCAGGCATATGTGATTTAGAAGCAGAAATAAGTAAAGAACAACACATTGGATATCTGCAATCGGGGTAACTTTTTCACTTAGTTTCAAATGTCGTTTCCAAGGAAAGGGGGTAGCTCTTTTTACCCCAATAATAAGAATTAAAAATAAACTAATTTATCTAACTTTGCACCCCCTTTGACTTTCCTTGCTCTGTTGTCACTAGTGTTGCAACGATGCCATTTTTTGGGGCCTGATACCCGATACCTGGCTGTGCAGTATTGGCCGATACCATCTGTTTTAAAATTGATGTGTGTGTGTGTGTATATATGAAGAACTACGTACTACTTGGAGGTAAAATAATTGCCATCATGGTATGGAAGTATGCTGTGTCGCTGGGATTTTGAATTAAAAATGCCACTTGAAATTTAAATGTTGTGCGTTTTGTACTTACTGTTTCAGTGTTAAAAATATATTCAGAACATACATTTTTGACCTAAAAAAGCAGTTCGTTGTCATTATTTCTACACAGTTGAAATTTCATTTGTTATTTTCTTCAAGCTAAAAATCCACATTACTATTTCAAAGTGATTAAATTTTCAATACTTATTTTTCAGTTTAATTTTTATGCGTGTTAAAAAAAATCTCGCATATAAAAAAAATTCAACCTTTTCAGCCTCCTGAGAATCAACTGGCTCTATTTCACTGTCTTAAATTCGGGCGCCCTAAATTCAGTGTAAAAGGGGAAGGGTTACTTTCGCAGGTCACAGACATTAAGTAGCGGATTGTGGCGCCCGAACACCCAGCTGCCAATTCCGCTTCACGTGCGGATCGCGGGTTTTAGGCTTCATACTGAAGCGAAAACCAGCATGACGGGAGCCGTCATGCAAGTTTCTAACGCTTAATCTTCTAACAGTGATATATTATACTTCTATTTTTCGTAGTTCCAGTTAGCGTTTAGCGTACACTCAGTGAAGATACCAGATTGACTTGGGGGCCTGCCTCCTGTTGATGATGTCACAATACATAATTGTTTTGCAACGCTTGCAATAATAGCGCAAAAAATTTGATTGGTCTGGACAGCTTACTAAAGTAATTATAGCGGGTGTAGAGGGTTTTATTCTGGTGCCGGGATTGCGGCGTTTGTAAACGACACACTTACGGGCGAAATTCCTCCATTGTCCCTGCGCTTTCCGGCGATCGCCACCGACTTCGGCCATGGCCTTGGCGCCCTTCCGATGACATGACATTATGGCAACGCCACTCAAACAAACCACATTGAGCCCGCGGTCTGCATTTGTAATTCGAGAATAAATTCAGGAGAATGAAGCCAAAGGGATACAAAAAATAAACTTGTAATATTACAAACATACATTTTAATTTCAGTGGCATTTTTAATTCAAATCCCAGCACACAGATTTACTTCCATACCATGGCTTTGTCAAGCTGCCGCTACCTTTTGTGAAGCAGGACTAATACAAAGTGAATCCAGTAGAACTTTTTATTGCCTATCTGGAATGGGTGACAATAGTTGAATAAACTTCTGACTTAAAAATGGTATTGGTGCCCTACGTTTGTTGGTACTACTCACTGATACCCATACCACTATTTTAGTGTTGATGGGGGTCCCGCTTCGACAATCGTATCGGTAACACTAGTTGTCACCACAGAGGGTAAACTGGCTCTTGATCCTGGTGTTTTAGTTGTGCCTCTTAATCACAGGTAATCTTAGTTTTTCTTTCAAATACAAGTGTGCTCTAGTTTAGCATTCCTGTGTTTAGATAGATTTTTTTCCTTTGTGTAGATAATGATTGTGACTCTTCTGGAATAAATATATAAAGTAGTCCTCCAGATGGAAGCTCATACGGATGCTGGCTCTGGTTAATTCCTTCCCATGCTCAATAGGTGCCTTTCCATTACAGATTACAGATCCACGACTATGTGGATATTTAGAAAATCTAGAAAATTCTAATTTTCTTAAAGTATTTAGTATTAGGTATGTAAAAACCTTTTATCCAAAAATTTATTTTTGTGAAAATGCAGTGTTTCCGTCTATTTTCGTAATTAAAACTTGTGAAATTTCATGTTTAATGGAAGTGCAGCTAATGACTCCCAGTGCCTGGGTCACACAGCAAGACTTTAAAATTGAGATTTTCAAAACCTAAAAAAAAAGCCACATATGATTAACACGTTGCCCTGGAAAATTTATAAAAAAAAACCTGTTGAGATCAAATGTGAGTTCAGAGTAAATAAACGCAAACAGCAAGGGAGAAGCAATGGCGACGCTTTGAGGACTAATTTTAAAAGATTAGAATAAAAAGCAAATTGGTTGGAGAAGTGAAGACAGGATGCATGAGGGATCTACTGGTAGATCTGGTGAGTTGTTGATTTTTTATCTTCAGAAATTGCTTCCTGATGGACTACACCTCACGTTTAACAGGTTACATCATCTTCTGCGCTCAGGGGAGATCACACATGGTTCACATCGGGGCAAGGCAATCCGTCATGTTGATATCTCCCATTGGAGGCCATAGCCGTCCTGACATCCTTCCAATTCGACCAAATCACTCTTAACACACCACACTCTGCAGGATTATCACATAAGATTATCTAAACAGCCACCACAACAAATGGAAGAAGATGAGGGCAAAAATCCTTTGTAGGATTAGATAAAAGCTTTTTAGCATTAACTCATCAGCAGGTTTTTTTTCTGACATTAGCTTTAAAATGGCCGACTGTACTGACTCCTGATGATAAAATAGCTCAAGTCACTCCTGGAGAGACTTTCATAAAAATACCTGCATTGATGTATTGAAGTGGGGAAAAAAGATAAACAATTATTTACTACGGAACTGAAATAAATATATTTAATGACTTAATATTTGGAACATGATGACAAAAAACTTAAACAATCATTTTGGACATTCACAGGGTTTATACAGGAATGAATAACTCAACTTTAATGCTTTTTGTAATGCCAAATGTATCATATTTGATACATACGGTTTCTGAAATGTTTTATGTCTGACACCTTTTGCATAATTTAATGGTAAAAACTTTGCTCAAAATCCTATTGTACACAATCAGATATACCCTGATAACAGAGGGCAGAAGACTACACACAAAATAATCTTTCACCTATCATCGCATAGTAATAAAATTATTTATATGTAAAAATGAGTTTTGCTTTTTACATATTATGCATAAATAGTAAACCAAATGAGGATTTCAAACCAAAAAGTAATTTTCTGTGTTTTGTTTTATTTTTGTTATATTTTTATTGCTCTTAGAAATAATTTTAATGCCACCAACAGGTATCCCTGTCTGCAAGCCATGTCCCAAATTCTTTTCCAGCCAAATTGTTGAAATTAGCTTTTTTTCCCATTCTAGCTTTTTTCCTGGACTGCTTCTTGGACATACAGCTTTCAAGGACAACTGAAAGCAGTTCCCGCCCTAAATATATATCAGATATATATGTCTGACCTTAAAATGTTTTTAAAACATTTTATTTTAAATAAAGCATTCTAAATGCCACAATAAACACATTTAATGAGTTTTAATGTCAATTAAGGCCTTAATTTAAAAAAATAATAATTTAATTACTTTTAATGATTTTTAATGACCTGCAGGAACCATGATTCAGTCCTCTAAATATCAGTGTGATTGGAGTGTAGATCAGCAGTCTCTATTAGATGTAACGGATATCCTTTGATGAGCACATTAACACAGAGGTGGGAAGCTTAAAAATGAAGATTGGTTTAATATTGAAAGTGTATCTTTTTGCAGAACCTTCTTAAATGCAGGGCAAGTGGCTTTCACATTTCATTTGCCCAGGAAATTTTGCCCATTTGTTTGATAAATATAGTTCCTAATATTCATTTTTATATATATATCAATGAAACATGTTTGTTTTTGAAATGTTTTTGTAATTCAGTAAGTTTCCAGGTTCCTGGTGTGTATCTGCATGCGTCAGATAATGAACTCAAGCCTACATTACCGTGTTAACATGCTTTTCAATCCTTCCTGCACATTCTTTTCAAACCAAACTTTGCTTTAAACTGTTGTGTGCTTGGAAAAATATAAATTGTAATGTTAAAAAATCTAAAAAAAAACTTGACAGGGTAAAAACTTACACTTCACTACTACTCACCAATTTAAGATGTTTAACTCTATAACATTTAAATGCACCACTCCAATGTCTAAGAGGAAAAAAATTTAATGAAAATTTTTTAATGTATGACCACTGTATAGAAGACTGCCATATGATAGAAATATTTACACTGTGCGCATACAGTTATTATTATTATTTTCCTAATCCCTGACTGATCATTTTTAATCTAAAGTGTATTATAGTATAGATTAAATTCATCATCCAGCTGCTGCTGCTCTGCAGAATTCTCTCCTCAAGAGCTGAATCAGCATAGCCTCTAAGCGAGGAAAATCATAGCTTTTTCAAATCACACGAGAATGTGTACAAAACAACAAAATGGCGCCGGCAACGCCAGCGTCGTTTTTAGCGAATGTTGGTGATTTTAAAGTAATTTTAAGTGATAAATATATTTTTTTTCTTTGCGATCATTACACTTGCCTGGCGGGCAATAGAAACTACTTGCCCCGGGCGATCGGGCAATGGTTAACATCGAGCCTTGAAATGGGATCTTAAATCACTTTGATGCAGTCAGCCTGTCACTAAGATATTATTTGTTTTACTTGTGTCAAATAAAAACATGAAAAAATAAACTGTAAAGCATAAACTTAGCTCCAATATGATGAGCTGGATATATGGTGAACCAATAATGATGGAAAGCATGAATCTTTGATTGGATAAAATGTACTATGAGGATCCAAGGACCCTGCTTGATGCTGGCATTGTAAAAGTTTTAATACATTTTAAAATTAAGGTGAAACCCAGAAGAAGAAAATGTGGGCTTAAAGTAATGGATGGACACCCGAGGGGTGTGAAAGATCGGCAGAAACAAGCAGATTAATTAAGAAAGCAGAGCAGGTGCTAACAATAGACAAAGGAAATCAATTGGGTATTACAGGAAATGCTCAGTAAATACAAGAACACAACATACTGAGAAAGCTAAATAAACTCCACAAAAAATTTGTAAAACTTTAGCGACATTGGAACATCATCAGGTTTCCTTCGTTCTCTGTTGAGTCTCGTCAAGATGTCAAGGTCTGTTTGCTGCATTTCCTGCATCCTATGTTAAGGTGCCAAAACCATCTGTTTCATTTGCACATTTCCGTTTGCTCTGTTTGTAAATAAATAAACTTGTATTTATCTCCTTTCCATCTGGTTCCTGCCTGCAAGCCTACATTTTGCTCCCGATACCTCCGCAGACATCTGGGATGATTAGCAGGAGCAAATTATAAACCTGCAGCTACAGGAACGAAGCAAACGGCTGCTGCATCCTAAAGGACACAATCATTTAAAAACACAGACACCTGTTTGGCACAAAGTTCAATTTATATACTAAAGATAAAGGACAGAGTTAGAAATTATGCAAAATAAGACATATTCTCAGCAAATTTGGAAAAAATAGGATTATTAATGAAATCCCAACTGCTGTTCAATTAATAGGGACCGGACTACAGGGAATGCGGTGAATCAACACACATGCAGCACAGTAGTTATGTGATTCGGAGCTCTGCAGAAACTCATGAGAGGTAATTTCACATCTCTGACTCCTACCAAACAGCCTCCCTCAAACCTAATTACCGCAGCCGTGGTTAAGACAATGAAGCCTCAGAATGATGAGACCCACTGAGGAGTCACACCAATTAGACTTTATGGGTGCGAGAGCGTGAGCAAGCTGTCCTCCCTGGATAGAGTGTGAGCCGATGAAAGTAGCTGCAGTTTCTGTCTGTAAGACTTGAAACATGAGCCGCGATTCCCCCTAAAAAAGGTAATTTTATGTATATTAAATGTTAAGTTTTAAATTGTTGTGGCGAGTTCTGATGGGCAAAATGTTCCAATGGAAATGGATTCACTAAAATCTTAATGAGCATGAATCCGTAGCTTAAACCTTGATGTTAGGAGGGATTTTTTTCTTAACCCTGAGCATGTAACAGTTGATACAAGACCTTTTTAACAGGAACTAACAGTCAGGGTGATTATACAAAAACCTGCTGCTGGTAAACATTTAGCATGGCTCTAAGAAAAAAGAAAAACAAAGTATATTCCCATTCTGAACTGAGAGCTATCCTAAAAGCTGGACACATTTGGAGCTCAAGTTTTTTCTAATATTTTCACAAGATGGGAAACATTATCTTTGAGCTGTTCTGAGAAGCCTGGAATCTATGCAGCGAGGAAGGTACCACAGGTATAGGTTGGAGCTTTCTAGCTGGTAAAATATTTATACACTCACCACGGCCACTTTATTAGGTACACCTGTCCAACTGCTCGTTAACACTTAATTTCTAAGCAGCCAATCGCATGGCGGCAACTCAGTGCATTTAGGCATGTAGACATGGTCCAAGACAATCTCCTGCAGTTCAAACCGAGACCAGTATGGGAAGAAAAGGTGATTTGAGTGACTTTGAACGTGGCATGATTGTTGGTGCCAGAAGGGCTGGTCTGAGTATTTCAGAAACTGCTGATCTACCAGTAGTTTCACGCACAACCATCTCTAGGGTTTACAGAGAATGGTCCCAAAAAAAAAAACATTCAGTGAGCATCAGTTCTGTGGGCGGAAATGCCTTTGTTGATGCCAGAGGTCAGAAGGGGAGAATGGCCAGACTGGTTCGAGCTGATAGAAGGGGCACAGTGACTCAAATAACCACCCGGTTACAACCAAGGTGGGCAGAAGAGCATCTCTGAACGCAGAGTGCGGCCGAACTTTGAGGCAGATGGGCTACAGCAGCAGAAGACCACAGCGGGTGCCACTCCTTTCAGCTAAGAACAGGAAACTGAGGCTACAATTTGCACAAAGCTCATCTAAATTGGACAATAGAAGATTGGAAAACGCTGCCTGGTCTGATGAGTCTCGATTTCTGCTGCGTACATCTGATGGTAGGGTCAGAATTTGGCGTCTACAACATGAAAGCATGGATCCATCCTGCCTTGCATCAACGCGGTTCAGGCTGGTGGTGGTGGTGTCATGGTGTGGGGGAATATTTTCTTGGCACTCTTTGGGCCCCTTGGTACCAATTGAGCATCGCTGCAAACGCTACAGCCTACCTGAGTATTGTTGCTGACCATGTCCATCCCTTGCCATGACCACAATGTACCCAACTTCTGATGGCTACTTTCAGCACGATAATGCGCCATGTCATAAAGCTGGAATCATCTCAGACTGGTTTCTTGAACATGACAATTAGTTCACTGTACTCAAATGGCCTCCACAGTCACCAGATCTCAATCCAATAGAGCATCTTTTGGGATGTGGTGGAACGGAAGATTCGCATCATGGATGTGCAGCCGACAAATCTGCGGCAACTGTGTGATGCCATCATGTCAATATGGACCAAACTCCCTGAGGAATGCTTCCAGCACCTTGTTGAATCTATGCCACGAAGAATTGAGGCAGTTCTGAAGGCAAAAGGGGTCCAACCCGTTACTAGCATGGGGTACCTAATAAAGTGGCGGTGAGTGTATATTCAGTTTGAAAACTGAGTTTTTTTCAGCGGCTATCCTTGAGGGTGACATTGTCTACAGAGGGCTGTGATAGGTTGATACAAAAAGCTCGAATGAAGAGAACAGGTCACCAATTTAACATGTTTAGCTCTATATCATTTAAATGCACCTCTCCAATGTCAAAGAGAAAATAATTTAATGTATGACCTGCATCACTGTACAGAAGACTGCCATATGATAGCGCTTTCTAGCTTGTTTGTTGTTTTGGTAACTAGATCAAAATTACCGCTAGGTGGACAAAAATCAATCGACATCTGGCGGGAAAATCACCCGACTTTTCAAGGTGCGCGAGAATGTGTACAAAACAACAAAAATGGCGCCGGCAACGCTTCTGGGTCGTTTTCATCGAATGACGGTGATTTTAAAATAATTTTGAGAAATAAATCTTTTTTATTTTTGCCCGCCGGGCAAATGCAATGAAAATTGTACTCCAAACAATAAAAACTACTTGCCCCGGGAATTGTGCGATGGTTAACATCTAGCCCTGTTAGTGTTGCTTAAATGTCAATGTGGAATTCTATTATACAGTCAAATAAACAGTTACCTTTAAAATAATTACTTCAGAAGAGGTAGTTTTGTGAGTTAAAGGGGATTAAAGTTTATTTTATTGCAACATGGTTTACTGCAGTTGACTTTCCTTTTATCAACTGTCAAAAAGATCAGTGGAAGAACAGTTTGGAAACCCCTGAGCTGGAGTAACCCTGAGCAGCTGCTCCCATCTTAAATCTAAAATAATGAATACCACAGCCCAAAGAGCTGAACTCTGTATTCTTTATTACATCCTTTTTCTTTTCAGGCATGGCTGCTTTACGTTAAATAGCGACAAGCCTTTTGATACTCCCTCTTCTGCTGCACTACAGGGTATCATAGCTTAAAAATGTGTTTAGTTAAAAGCTGGTGTCTGCAGTTAGTCTAATTAAAAACAAATCTGTTCTGAGTCCTGCAATAAATTCCTTTGTCCTTTCACAGCCTTTGTGCTAAAAGAGAAACAATGTTCTTTAATCCCATGTGGATACTTATTCTCTCCTCTTCTCTATTGGATCCAAAAAGGCCTAAAATCAGCTCTGCATCTTTTATGCTTGCTCATTTGAGCCCACTGATCCAACAAATCTTTAAAGGGCTCACAAAAATAGCTCGACTCTTTACTAAAACACTGGTATATTTTTAGGTAAAGCAACTAGGCCAAGAGGATAAGATAAGTTAAAGATAACTTTTAGGAACATGACCTGACTGATGGTGCTGTTTCAGACCAACAGACAGGATAATATCATTTTGAGCTCAACTGATGCAGGACTTGCAAACAATAACCACCTTCTAATCCAGAGTTATTAAGAGTTTATGCCTCGTATGTCCAGGTGCAGAAAGCCTGTGATTTTAGCACATTAGTTTTGGTTTCTTATACACAGTGAAAGTCAATTCAAATTACTGAAAAAACTGAAAGATTAAGAGCAGGAACATTAAGTTGCTGATATGCAGTCTCCATAGTGTTGTTGAAGTCACTGACTGCCATAACAAAGTCATAATGACTTTTGGTGATCCCTAAATAAGGGAGTGCCTAGAAGGAAACAATTAAAATGTGCTGACAAGCTGAATAGTGACCTCTGGTCTATAGACTAAGTCTTATTGGTGTCTAGAGTAGAACAGTTGATTGTTTTTTGGCTACTGGGTGAATGCCACACACCTGTCTGCAATTCCTCACTGGGCTGCAGAAGATTTAAGGAGCTTAGCGACAAAACAGTCTTGGGCCGATAGTCAACTTTATGATAGAGTGAAGCTTGACCCGCCATTATAAGAATCCTCTGAGTATATATTTGACTTAGACTTAGACAACATTCATTGTCATTTTGAATAAAGGGTTTTTGTCAATGATATGCCAATTCATAATTCAGAAAAAAAGCGCAAATTTCAGTTCACACAGCTGGACATCAATTAGCTCATGTTCATAGTTCACTTTTCACACACCTATAAATGAAATAGCTCAAGTTCATTTGCTAGATTAAGCCACAATCCTACCGAATAGAACCTCATATTTCACCCTTTAAATGTGTGATTATAACATAAAGAAAGAAATGAGAAATACTGGATGCAGTCAAGGTATAAGTGCAGTGAAGCCTTTATTTAGCTTGATGTGGTGCATTAAATTTAAAGTGGAGATGGCTGACGTATGGACTTGTTTGTTAAGTCCCAGTGTGCACAGTTTGCACAAAAGTATTTTTTGTCCGAGGCTTCTTTTGTTAGTTCATCAATCTCTGCTAAGCGCTCTGCTAAACTGGCAACAGAAATACCAGAAAATGAGTCTGAATCGCGCAGACTAGTACTAGCAGTAAACATGCTGGTCTGTCAGGCTGTTTGCCATAATAATTGCCGTAAAACCAATGAAAAGTGTTATCAGTTGAATGCAAACGTGAGCTGTGTGTGTCACTCATTCTCAGAATGAAAGTTGCTATCGTTCATTTTCGTTATTTCAAAACTGATCTGATCATCTTACCGTTCACTTAATCTTTTAGTTATCAGGCTCCTCTCCTGTGGAACCAACTACCAGTTTTAGTCCTGTGAGGCAGACACCCTGTCTACTTTTAAGGCTAGGCTTAAAACTTTCCTTTTTGATAAAGCTTATAGTTAGAGTGGCTCAGGTTATCCTGAGCTATCTCTATAGTTATGCTGCTATAGGCTTAGACTGCTGGAGGACATAGGGTCCCCTATTTCATCATTCTGCTTCATTCTATCTGTATTCTCCCACTCTGCAGAATCTGTTAGTTCAATCTCTAACGTTCTGTTCTCTCTGCTTTTTCTCATAGTCTGTTCCTTTTTGGCTTTGGTACCATCCTGGAGACAAATATCAGCTGTGCTGCTGCCATCAATACCTCTGTCATAGATGTTCGAGATCGGCCTGTTTTCAGTGTGGTCCTGTTTCTCTGACTGTGACTGGCTGGATTTGCTCTCTTCATCCTCTGACATGGGAGCTGGCGCTGGAGCTCATCTGCCTGGCTGTGTTTTTCCTGGACCGGGGCCGCCTTTTACAGCTGCTTTTTGTATCTCTGCTTCTGTCTCCTTGAACCCCAGTCGGCCTCAGCAGATGGCGGCTCACACTGAGCCTTGTTCTGCTGGAGATTTCTTCCTGTTAAAAGGTAGTTTTTCCTCTCCACCGTCACTACAAGCATGATTAGTGTAAGGGATTGCATTCGAGAGAATGAGTCGATGCAATCAACTGGTTTTCATAAGATATCAAACTTTGAATCATTCATTGTACATGTTCATGCACAACACTGCCATTTATATTAATCAAAGGATCACCACGACAACTAAAGACAGCAGTTTTCAGACTTGGTCATCAGAACCAATTGTTCTGCATGTTTAGGTATTTCCCAGCCTCCAAACACCTGCCCTAAATGGAAGGGTGATTAACTGGCTTCTGCAGTCCTTACTGGTTGCTGAGAAGGGGAATGCAGTCATTTGTCCTGGAGCAAAGACAGATTTAAAGTGTGAAGGACAGTGTTTCCCTACCTTCCTGCTCTACAGTCTCCTTGGCTTTACTCTTAGAGGCCTCCATCTGCTCAGTTCTTATATTTCCCTGAAATCTCGCTCACCTTTGAAGAACTTCCTTCCACCGGGACCTCACAACCTCCTAAACAACAGTAAGCCATCTAATCTCATCCTCATTTCAAATTTATTGCCTAGATTTCTAATACAACAATTTCTTTCCTTCTCCAGATGCTCTTAAAACCACTTACCAGAAGCCTTTGCAGTCTACCAAATTCTTCCCTGCTGTAAATAAACATTTTGATTATTAAGCTCTCCTGTGTTCCACAACTACCGAATGATTTCCCAGATGTTCCAAACATTCAAGGGAAGGTCTCATCAACCAAAAGGCATTTACACCAGTCTGCTGCTGTCTATCAAATCTAGTCTCTCTTTTTAACACAGAAGTACAGAAGTCCTGTCAGTGTTTAACATGACACCCTTTAATTTAAGTTTAGTGTTTTACTCTGGCAGATATGGCTTCTTTAGGGGGACTCTTGAACCTTCATATTCAAAATTTACTCACTCATGAGCAGCTGATGATGATCACGCTCTGAACTGGGGGCAGCAGGGATTATTGGACCAATCTTCCAAAGAGTAGGTGGTGCTTGGGTCGTCAGACACATCTGAATACCCTGAACCCTTTCTTACAACTGAATCTCTCCCTTTCAAACTCCTTATGTTAAACAAGTAGTGTGGTTGGCAGTAGTGTGTTTCATTGAAGATAATTTAATTGCCAATTGCTGATTTTCTTCAAAGCTAACCCCTGCTAACAGTAAATACATAATTTTAAGCAAATCACTCCACTAAATGCATTAATAGTCATTTCCTTTGAACTTTTTAAAGCATCACTTTTATTTAGGATATGACTGCTGAAATGAAAACAGCTGATCAGTGCAAAAACACAATAATACTGCTATAATTTAGGATTATAATGCATCTGAACCACCTGCAAAATAATGAAATAAATAAAATCCCGAAAAGGAATCTTTGTAAATTGAGCCTCAACTTTTTCACCCAAATTCAGGATATTTGAACAGATGGAGTCCGGTACGGCCTCACCTTCAGAAATCCCTCCAGGATCCAACTGAGTTCTGCTTGGTTCATCTTAATTCAAAAACCTATAACTAATTGCTTTCATCTTACAGGAAACAGCCTCAATCAGCCAAGTCAGAAAGGCTTTTTCTGGAGACTGAAATATTGAGTCCAAAGACAGTGACAGCAGCGATTTAACACAGCGTCACTGGTGTACTTCACTCAGGGGAAAATTTGTAATTTTTGGCAAGCACATTCCTGCAGTAGCTTGTGAACAGTCAGCCATTAATTACGTCTGTCTCAGTTACCGTGAGCGATCATTTGCTAGTATTTCTCTGGAGATTTGCCCACTTCATCATGAGCTAAAACAGAATGACAGAGAACATTGGAGCGGTGAGCCGCAGCATCGTGAAAACCAGCAAAAGTTGTTTATAGCTACTGCTTGATAGCCGCTGTTCCTGTACTTATAAAGGAGCCGTGATTATGCCTCTTCACTCTAAACGAGCCCTCAGAATATTCATATTGCAAACTTTAATGGAATTCACTGGGAGGTTTAATAATAGACCTTCACAAAATACTGTATAGTACAAAAGTGGAAGGAAAATGACTAATCTCTTATTTTGTACTCATAAAGGCATGAATGTGGGTTTACATTAACCCCCTTTACTCTCAAACACCTCAACAAAAACTTCAGTGCATTGATTTGTAATTAGAAATAACCTACTTATTAGCATCAGCATTTCTGTAATTGTTATTACCTGAGGACATCCTAACCTGATGATGTAACCCAAACAAAATTTTGACCAACATGCAAAATAGGGAGTTTGTCTGAAAAGCTAACGCCTTGAATGTAGCGTCCCCTATGTGAAGCACATTAGAGGCAGCACCATACTGTGGGGCTTTTCCTCAGAAGGGCGGGTAAAGTGGTCCATATGGATGGGAAGATGGACTGAGTTAAACCTAAGAAAATCCTGAAGAAAACCTGTTAAAGGCTGTGTGAGATTTGAGATTACAGTGCCTAGACATATTTAGCCTATTTCACCATTCTGCTTCATTCTGTCTCTATTCTCCCATTCTGCAGAAGTTGTTAGTTCAATCTCTAACGCTATGCTCTCTCTGCTTTTTCTAATAATAGTTTCCTCTGGTCTGTTCATGTTTGGCTGTGACACCATCTTGGGGAGAAATAGTCTTGCTGCTGCCTTTTAACACCTTTGTTTATAGATGTTGGAGCTTGGCATGTTTTGCAAAAGTAGTCCTGTTTCTCTTACTATGACTATACTATGTACAGTGGGGCAAAAAACAGTATTTAGTCAGCCATCAATAGTGCAAGTTCTCCACCTTAAAAAGATGAGAGAGGCCGGTAATTTTCATCATGGGTACAACCACCTCAAACTATGAGAGAGACAAAATGAGAAAAAAAATCCAGAAAATCACATTGTCTGATTTTTAAAAGAATTTATTTACAAAATATGGTGGAAAATAAGTATTTGGTCAATAACAAAAGTTCATCTCAATACTTTATTATATACCCTTTGTTGGCAATGACAGAGATCAAACGTTTTCTGTAAGTCTTCACAAGGTTTTCACACACTGTTGCTGGTATTTTGGCCCCGATTCCTCCATGCAGAGTAGATCTCCTCTAGAGCAGTGGCGAGTGATGTTCTGGGCTGTCGCTAGCTGGCAACATGCGACTTTCAACTCCCCTCAAAAGATTTTCTATGGGGTTGAGATTCGGGAGACTGGCTAGCCACTCCAGGACCTTGCAATGCTTCCTACAGAAACCACTCCTTGAATTACCGGAGTGATGTGCTTAGGGTCATTGATAATGCTGAAAGACCCAGCCACGTATTTCATCTTCAATGCCCTTGCTGATGGAAGGAAGGTTTCACTCAAAAAATAACTGACATGACCGCGCTTCATTATTTCTTTCCTTCACGGAATCCGATGCCCCGATCCTGTAAAGTCATAGCAACAGCCCGAAGCATGATAAAAGTGTTTCCACCCCCATGCTTCACTGTAAGTATGGTGTTCTTTGGATCACAACTCAGCATTCTCTCTCACTCCAAGCTTCTAGCAGTAAGGATTTTGCACTAAAAGTTCTATTTCCCCGGTTTCGCCATCATTATATGATATTCTCCCCAGTCGCTCGTCTGGATCATCCCAAATGCTCTCTAGTAAACTTGAGACGGGAATGTGACATGTACTGGCTTAAGCAGAGGACACGTCTTGGCACTGCAGAGTCTGAGTCCCTTCAAGGCGAGGCGTAGTGTGTTACTGATGGTAGCTTTTGTTACTTTGGTCCCAGCTCTCTGCAGGTCATTCACTAGGGTCCCCGTGTGGTTCTGGGATTTTTACTCAGCGTTCTTGTGATCATTTTGACTCACGGGGTGAGATCTTCATGTGGAGCCCCAGATCGAGGAAGATTATCCCAGTGGTCTTGTATGTTTTCCATTTTCTGTAAATTGGATCCCTGAGATTTGGTTTCTTCACACACCAAGCTGTTGCCCTGTTGCGAATTCGAACTTCCCAGCCTGAGTGCAGAGTCTATCCTTTTGTTTTCGGGTGTCCTTTGACAGCTCTCTAGTTTTGGCCATGGTGGAGTTTAGAGGGTGACTGTTTGAGGTTGTGGACAGGTGTCTTTTATACTGATAACGGGTTCAAACAGGTGCCACACGAAGGTAACTAGTGGAGGACAGAGGAGCCTCTACAGAAGAAGTTACAGGTCTGTGAGAGCCAGAAATCTTGCTTGTTTGT
>JAGKQL010000007.1:2611004-2725665 GCA_018398635.1 Cyprinodon brontotheroides | reverse complement strand
TGTGAGAATTTGAGAGTAAAGTCAGAATTCTGAGATTAAGTCAGTGACAACTATAAAAAGAATGCTGATGTGGACTTCCTGGTTCGCCCCTCCACTCTTCCCAACTGGCCACACGGTTAACATCTGAATAATCTGGAGCTTGTAAGAGTGAGCTGCCTTTTCTGTTGCTTAAGTTTTCTCCTGTTTTCTTAGTTAGGGAGGAAAGGTGACTGTCATTTGTTTACTTATACTGCAGTATGTAAGTTGGTTCATTTCTTTGTTTTAGACAGTTGCCTTTTGTTTGTTATTTTTAGGCATGTAGCTCTCTCTGAAGTCATTTGTTCCATTTATGATGTAACTTTAGAACTATTTTCCTTATTGTAAATAAATCACTTTGTAAAGATGTGCAACATTGTATGTGTGAGCTGCTTGGGATAGGAAGGGGATGGATCCACTCTTTAATATGTTATGGTCTGGCAACCCTAGACGGGTCGTAACACTAGTAAATTTACATAGTCTAATGACAGAAACGAGGAGGAAATATGCAACAGCAACGCATTTCGAATTCTTCCACTTATGAGAGACGCACCTGAACATTTGGACACCTGTAACCAGGCAGGGCACCCTCCCTGTAGCCTCAAGTAAGAGCATAATGCCGCCGCATACTTTCTTATCTATTCCTGCAGTTTAACGTAACCATAGTATTTTTGAGTGTTATTTTGATCTTGGTTTTTTTGTGTAATGGAGAACTGTTCAATAATGCTTAAATAATATAATATATAGTGTTATTGAGAAGTTGAATTAATAATGCTTATATTCACCTGAGAATTGTAATGTCTGTGTGTTAGAGATGCACTAAAGTGTATATGGCAATAAAGTAATGAATCTCATTCTATTTACTTATTTATTTTTATCGTATTTTAAATCGGTTTATAGGCTCATAAGTCTTTTGTCCAAGAAAACAAAAACATTTTCACAGCTCCCACTGTTCAAAAACTACTTCCAGCAGCCCTGCTATCTCCCACCAACCTTGACGGCGCTCTCCGCAGTGGTGAGCGATGCCTGCAGCTTGTAAGATTTCTCGCGGTTTTCCCGAGCTTCGTCAGACACCCGCGCAAGCTCTGTCCTCAGCTTTCCGAGGGTTTTCTGGAGAGCGGCCTCCTGGGTCTGGAACTCTCGCCGCAGTTCGGCTTCGGTTCGTTTCCACGCCAGCAGGTTGTCTGCTGTCAGCTGCTGGGTTCTCTTCATGGCCTCCAGCTCTCGTTCATAAAAGGCTTGGGCCTGGTAATAATAAAAAACAAAAAAAGCTAAAGACATGGTTATGATCTCTGACAAATATCATACAAGTAAGGGTTTAGTTACATGAATCGACATAAATGGTTAAATTACACCTAAATTTATACCGTGTTGTTATTCGCCTCTGAAAAGCGGGTTTTCTAGCCCGTCTCATAACCTGCAGGGCATTAAGCTGTCCTTCAGTAATAAAGTTAAGAACCTTGGTGCTTTATTGTAATTTAAATCCCATATCAAACGGATTTCTAAGAATTACTTAAAAATAAATGAAGAGGGTAAGCGTTTAATCTGCTATGATATCATCACTACCAGGGATTCTTACATTAGCTTGGTGAAAAAGGCTTAAAATACTCTAATTAATAAAACTAATTTCAAAATAAAATAGTCATCTGGATGAATGAGCTGATCATTTGTGTCCAACCTATTATTTCTCTGACATATAAGCAACTTTTTAAAGAAAAGAACAAACAGAAATGCTTTTAAATGCATATTTTCTCTAATTTTGTCAGACCAAAGCTAACAAATGAGTTTACTGTTCTAACTGGAGTCTAAGCTGAAGTCAATACAGTGTATATTGTGAATATACTCTACTTTTACTTAAATAAATGTGCATTCAGCAAAGGCTGTTTATCATCAGACGGAGACAAACTCCAAGGCACTCTAAACTAATTCATTATAAGCCACGAAGATGGGATCAGTAAATATAGCTCCCCATTGTAGAAGCAACCCCATAAATCACAGTTACAAGTTGGCAGGAAAAACAACAATTATCCAGTAATGTTGGATCAGTGGAAGCAATAACTGCTGTCCACCTTGCTGAGTTTGGCTTCGTATTCGTCCACCAGCCTCTTCTTGTCCTGTTTCAGCTCCTCCACCCGCTCCGTCAGGGAATCCACCTGCAGCACAGCATAAGTTTCATTAACTTTTTCTGCGGTTTGTATCTGAACGAAGCCATAACTTTTTAAACATGTAATTACTGCAGTCCTACTTTCTTCATACACTCTTGATGTCTAGCTGGAGAGTTCTGGGGCTTCATTGAGCTGCTCTATTTTTGCAGAAGTTAGGATTCGTTACCTCTGCTTTATGGAGCTGTCCCAGTTTCTCCTGGTCTTTGCTGTAGTTTGCGTTCTGACTCTGGTGGCTGCGAAGGAGCTCCTGGATCTCCTGTCTGTGCTGAGCCTTGAGCTCCTCCAGAGCCGCTTTCTTCTCCTGCTCAAACTGAGCCTGGGCCTGGCTGAACGTACGCAGCTTCTCCTCAAAGGACCGTCTCATCTCCTCCACCTCCCTAGACATGGACACCACGCGCTGCGTGTGCTGCCAAAGAAGACGGGAATGAAAGGCTGAGTCAAAGGAGAGGGGATTGATTTATGGGCTTCATACAGAGCCAGTGAATCTTTAAAATGGTCCATGCCAGGTGGAGATGCACTGGCTCAGGGGATTCAGATCGTCTGACTGCCAAAAACCTTCTGCTTTGGGTAAACTTTCTTATCAAGCACCTACAACATAAACATTAAGCTTGTTGAGTTTTTTTTTTACACAAATCCAAATATAACAAAGAAAACTCCACAGCAGGTCTATAAAGGTGAGGCCCATCCAGAAAACACCTTTAATGGTTCCAATTACATTCACTTTCTATTGGACTAAACGGCAGATAATTACATAGTTAACCCCCTTGCACTAACTAAACAAAAAGCAATTAGTCTTTGAACAGCAGTGCAGGTATGACACACAGTCAGAAGCGAGCAGCTTCAAGCTGTTGATGTTTAGTACATCGAGGAGCTGCATTCGTCTCACATAACCTGCAGGTTTTGAATTGTTGTGTCCATATCTCTGTACGTCAGGGCAGAGCAGATACTCATCTAATTTCATGTAATCAGTTCTTAGTGAAACAATCTGATTTACTACTGCTTTGGATTTTGAGAGAATAAACATGAATGGATTCCAGAAACAGATCTAACCTATACACATTGCATTACCCGTAATATTACCAACTTTTTCTCCTTTAGACACATTAGAAGCGCAAACCTCATCGTTTTTACTGAGATTCTGAGCACAGTTCAACTCAGAGTGGCGCATATTTGTAAAGTGAATGAAAGATAACGTAGGCAATAGATTAATTACAGCTAAAAATCAGAAAAGTGGAAGGAACTTTTCTTTACTGCATATGCACGTCTTTTGCTTGTGTTTCTGTGTTAGCCAGCCTGACATACCAGTTAAATCAAGTCATTTCAGATTTCACAGCTCAAGCTTGGTCTGACTGAAAGGAGATCACTAGCGGTACGGAAGAGGATTAGGGCTGCTGGGAAAAAAAAAAAGAAGTTAACTGATTTTTAAATTTTATTTCAGTTTTATTTCAGTTTTTCTCAGAATTCTCACTGAATTCTGACAATAAAACAAGTCAGTGAATTCTTAGATTAAAGTCAGAATTCTGACAGAAAAAGTCAGAATTCTTAGATTAAAGTAAAAATTCTGACTTTTTACATGTTAACTTTTTTTTTTTTCAGTGGCCCTAATCCTCTTCTATACTAGCAGTGTTTCCTTTAAGCCAAATTTAAAAATAAAAAAAGGAAATGCGGATTTGCAGTGTTTCCGCTTGGTTTGAGCAAAAGCGTCCTAAAGGCCAATACTTCTGACGCATAGCCTCTACAACTGTCAAATCTGTCTCTCACGCCCCCCGCGCAGAAGTTCTGCAACTGTCATCGCGCACCTCAAAAAAATCCTGACTACGCGTCGGACGGTCGCAAACCCGTGTAGACCTAAAGCGGAAGTGCGCAGGCACAAAAAAGCAGCTGTGATTGGTCGTTGGTACGCCTTTCCGGCTGTCTGTGTAGTCGTCCTTCTCAATTCGGTGCCGGGGCGCGCCATTTTTTAAAACCAAGGAACAACTACAATGGACGACTACGACGAAAGGTTAAGCAGTCTTTTTGCCAACTCCATTAACAGAACCTTTTCCTCTTCGATGTCTAGCACCTCTAGATCCATCTCTGTGACAGGGATATCTATCAGAAGCACCATTGTTGTTTTTGGAAAATAAACACTCACGCCGGCGCCGCCTAAGTTCTGGTGCCTTCTTGAATAGGCTCCCCCTTGCGATTTGGTGGGAAAATGCTGTGCGTCCCTAGAGATTCCAGACCGATGGTGCAGAAGCATACCAGCAAAACTGGTTCACGACGAGACCCAAGTGAAATCTGATGTGTGCGGTTGCAGAAGTCTGATCTGCCCTTCAGTTGTCATCAATATTACATCATCACGCATGGCTGTAATAAACAGGAAGCAGAAGCTGCTATCTAACGCTGACCACAGATCAGTAATGAGGGGAAAGTTTTAGTGAAGGTGTTCCTATCAGGAAAGTTGTTCTAATATCAACATGTCACTCAGTAATGGCGTTTTTGATTCCAGCCATGTTTAAGTTCATAATAGGAACTGTTAGGTTTATTCAATGATGATTATAAAATTAATGTGTGTGTATGCATATGAAACATTAAAGCAAGGAGATGCTTCACTCTGTCTTGTGATTCAGTCAGTGGAGCATTCTGTCTTATGACCTGATCAATTGTTCTGTCAGAACAATACTCTGTTTTGTAACCATGTGTTATGTTCTGTTAATAAATAAGGCGCTGCAGGAGGGGGGTCGGAGAGAGAGAGAAGTGTGTTGGGTTGTAGCTCTTTCTCCCCTCCTGCAGAAGCTGTTGAAAATCCCTTTCTGTGTGTACTCAGGTTCAAAAATGTAGGTTAGTAAAACAAGGACTAACAGGAACATCCAGTAGAAACAGCTTATCAGTCATGTGAGGTAAAGATCTGCTACGTCAGAGCAGCTTTGAAAAGTGTTTCTATCTTCCGTTTTGCACATTAACCTTTTTTCACAAAAGCCAAAAACCACCTAAAGTGAAAAAAAAAAACAACTTTTTTGGATATTATTAGGAGTTTATTTGAATTTTTCCACTCCCAACAAGCTTTTCTGATTCGACACTTCAAAATGGGCATGAACTAAGCAAATGGAATCGCACCCATTTGTGAATGTCCATTTTCAAAGCCTGTGTTTGATTCCTCTTTAGCTCCAGTTTGTTGAGGACTGTCCTACAGCATAGATTAATAGCTTAATACTTCTTCCCATCGCTGTTACAGATAAGCCTCTCCACAGCATGATGATGCCACTGCTGTGCATCACCATGGGGATGGTGTGTTCATGGCTATGTGTAGCGTGCATTTCCTCCGTTACCACTTAACTTGTATCTGCGTCTCTGGTTGATGGTCCAGCCACCTCGGATGGGCCGCTTTGTATTACCTTATTTTTAAGACCATAAGGCGCACCGTGCTAAAAGGCGTTAGTCTCAGTTATGTGTGTGCCATTACTGTATTTAGCACACACATAAAGGCGCACACACAATGCCACCGGACTATAGGGCGCAGGTTTTATATACAGGTACATGTCCTCTACTACCTTTAAATAGCTCTACTGCATTATAGAAAAATAGCGGGGAGCAAAACTGAGTATGATTGTACTTCATTCAAGTATTTATTACAAAGTATTAATCAAAGCCCATCAAAGTCATCATCCTCTGTTTCACCAGATTAAACAGCTGCGCTAAATCAGACATGCCAATTTCCCCTTCTTCGCCGCTGTCATCAGAGTCATTTTTCGTCGCGGCTTCATGGCCTTATTTCTCTTCGAAGCGGCGGTTCACACACGGCGTGTCGGCCGGTTGAATAATGGCACCCAGCAAGCACAGCGTTAATTTGTTTTCACCTTGTTTTTCTCATCGGCTGTGAGATGGGCACCATGGAGTCACAGATGAACAGCGATGGTGATGCGTGGGAAAAACCACAATTCGGTCTCCTCACATACACCTCCCCTCAGCCACTTCCCCTTTCATCATCTCCCTTTATCCATATATCCAGACCTTTCTTTATTTTGCCTTAATAACAACTCCAGCTGGAAAAGTCTCTTTAGGCAAAGTCTTTCGCTTAAAAATCACCATAGGGCGGTGTTTCTGTCCATTCTATGCGTGGGCAGCCAAGCACAAAAGGTAATCAACGCCTGTTCATATACCCGGGCGGTGGTGTATATACGCTACCGTGGCTAGTCCCCTTCTTCATCTCCACCGCAGTGATTCACCTGGATGTCGAAAGTGAGCAACACCTCGCCAATGTTGGTGATGTGGCTTTGCTGGATGCGTTTGTCGGCGATGTGTTTTCTGCAGCAGGAGTGGAAGCTCGCCAGCTTTTCATTATAATCCGCCGGACGTCGCTGAGCTACTGTAGTCCTGGTCCGGATGGAAAAATTAGGTGTTTCTCTTTGCCATTTTCAGGGTTGTTATGACAACAATGTTCTGCATACAAAGCACATACCTGTTCTTTACACAATAATCCACGCCCACACTTCCCTTTAACGTTCTTCATTGGCGGCGGTTGTCTCAACAACGTCCCGCGTAGTAATAACATTACCATATAGGGCGCACTGCACTATAGGGCGCGCCGCACATTTTGAGGATAAAAAAGACGTTTATATGCGCCTTATAGTCGTGAAAATACGGTAGTAGGTCTGCATTCTTCACACAGGGTTTTAGTTTATTAGATGATGAATTGAAAAGAGCTCTGAGAGAGATTGATATATTGTTTTTAACCTTCCTCCATGACCGTTCTGCTGTTTTCAAGGGTGTGCATGATGCTGTTTGTTCACTAATGCTCTTTAAATAACCTCCACAGAACAGCTGCATTTATTATGAGGAGAAACTACATACAGCTGGAACTACTATTTGTTATTAAAAATACTTCTAAAAGGAGCTTGAATGCATGCCGCTTTCTTCAGATTTTTGGGTCCCAAAAAACTGAAACCCTTCCAAAATATGAAAATTAAAAACAATGCACTTTCGCTTCCAATCTAGGAGCTTTTTCAATTTGCATGTTGGTTTCAAAACAAAAAAAGGTTTTGATGGGCTACTGTATAAAACCTCGAACTCAATGCTTTTCCTGACATTTTGAATAGAAAAAGCTTCCTGGATGGGAAGCAAAACGTCTTCAAACTTGGCAGGGAAAAAAAGTCCAGTGGATTGTTTTCAATTTTCTATTTTTGGAATGACTATTCCCTGGATGACTGAGAATCTTCATCAGCGAACTGGAGCCTGCGAACGTTTGTCCTGCTTCATAATAACAGACCCCTCTGTGTTTGTCCATCCTATAAAACTTGTAATGAGGCCAGGAAAGATTTCAGAGGCCTTTAAAGTGTAAACAAACCTGAGTCGAAAGACATTTTCACTTGAAGCAGCAAGTAGAAGCAGGGCTGCATGGATCCCTGCTCTGGACGGCCACACCACAAATCATTGTTGACAAACAGAGGCTCTGCAGCCTCACAGCTTGACTGAGAGCCAGAAAATAATACTGATTACCTGCAGCTGTGCCCACAGGACCCAGCTGCTTACTCACCCCACACACACACACACACACACACACAGACCCCTCGTGTACCTGGGCCTCGGTGCAGAGCTGCATGTCCTCCACCCTTTGACGGTAGTTCTCAAACTCAGCCAGCGCCTGCCTCTTCATCCTCTCATGGAGCTCCATGGACTCCTCCAGAGACTGGATCCTCTTCTTCAGGTCCATCTCATCGCTGATTTTACTCTTGTACTGAACAAACAGGCAGCAGTCGGTTAGACAATGTTCTCCAAATCTGGTGTTTTAATGGGAAAAAGCAGTTACTAAATCCCCTTCTGTTAACTCATTTGGTATAAAAACGCAATTTCTGGAATGATCAACTTACCAGCAGGGGAGGTGAAACCCTAGGAATAATTCATCCTCTTAGATTTCAGCTTTAATTAAAATGACTCCATTATTAGATCGCTGGATGAGCTCTGATATAAAATAAGGCCATCATTTTTAATCACATAAACAAAGAGTGAAATTAATAAATTAAATCCATGCGTTTTATTTTATGAAATTAATCTCATTGCATTCAGAGCTCGGCAGTAAGCACTTCCTCCATGCAGGGCTGTTGCACGCTTGCAATGAAGTGAGTAGTTTTCAGTATGCACCAATCCATTTAGGGAAGAACATGTTGTTAGCTTTTTATTTCTAAGTTGGCTTTAGCTGCAGCAGTGTCCTGTTATAGTAGCACCCCCCAAGGCAACCACCTGTGTCCAAAACCAAGACCAGCTCTGGTTTCCACCATTTTTACTCACTACCAAAAAAAGGTCTTTATTATTAGATTTGAAGACAAAAATACCAAAAAGATGAATATTCAGCTGATAAAGTACATTGATGAGTTCATTCTGTGAGCGAGCTGAGCTCTCCTGGGGGTCAGATTATTAACTGCAGGCAGGATTGGCGAATCTCACTGCCTTCAAATTCATTACAGTAGTGAGTTTTTTTTTTTTCAGCTGCTTTGAGGTGAAAAAATCCTGGGATTTAATCAAAAAGAATAACAGGCAGAAATGTATAATTTACTTTCTCAGAACTCCTCTAAAATTCCCACATTTTAACACATTAAATGAAACACAGAGAATTTTAGAGAGCATAAAAACCAGTTCACCAATGGTACTTAAGACCTTGTCTGGACTTTTCCAAGGTCTCGGTCAACGGGACTCGAGCGCGCATACGTCTTTCGTCGGTCTAAGGTGTAGAGGAAATTGAGTGGAAATGTCATTAAATGTACCTGTTAATATCCTTCATTTTCTTGTGATGTCAAACATTTTCTGTGGTCCACTAATCCCCCCCAGCATCCACCTCCCTTGCGCCGCCCTGTGATCCCAGCTAGGGTTGTCACAATAAATGCCCAGGAAAATATTTCGCGGCACTCGATACCATGGTGATAAAAAGGGCCTGAATAAATTAAAGGCATAAATATGTTTATTAATTAGTAGGGATGCCGCGATATAATCGGCCCCTACTCGAGTGTCGGCCTTAAAGGCATTGAATATGCTCGGACGCTCGGCGCACGCTTCCACCGATATTTAACAACCGATATTGCTGATAAGCTTCTGAGTTTCTAAAGTCTAAAAAAATATATATACTGCTTATTTCTTCCTCAAAAACTTCTTTTTTGCAGACTTAAAAACTTCTAAGATGAGGAAAAAATATTAATACATTAAAATAATAAGCTGGCATCTTTCATATGCTGATACTTATTGCCATTTAAGACAGCTTACCTGCCTCCGATCTCTTTTACTGATGAAATACTGCTATATGTCATCATTATGCTACAAAATCCCGAAAGTCTGAAATGTTGCCATATTTTTATATGTTGTTGATGATGCTCAGCTGTGGCGACAGATGTGCACTAACAAAATCTCACAAAAGGCTGCAAAGATATCAGGAAGTTTTGTAACGAAACGATTCATTCACGAAGATTTTGAACAAGGACTTCACGTTTTTAAAATCGGCGATATCAGCATATGAGAATATATTTGAGTATATATGTCGGCCCTCAAAGTGTCAGAAATGGAATGGCACCGGCTACTATTTTCAATGACTTGCAATTTTTGTCGCTTCTTTTGCTCCGGTATGGAAATATACGATTTATCGGCTACATGAGTTTTAAAATATTAGCATAACGGTTACCGGCCCAAAAATCAATATTGTGCATCCCTACATTACAGATTATATCAGTTAAATAAAAGTAGCAGATCAATTCCCGAAATGAACATTCCCAGTCAACGGCCAGCCGAATGGCGGTGGAAGCTTCCCTCCAACTTCCAGCCACTGGAGTGAACCACTTTTCTTTTACTCTTTTGCTTTTACTACATTACAGTCTCTGACCTGGAGAAATGGCTTCTCTTTAGAGTCCTAATGTCCACAAATCATTACAGAAAGAATATTTTAGCCACAAACATATTGATGTATTTTAAAATGAACTGTATAGAGGACCAAGCAGCCGAGGACCCATAAAGCAAAAAGTGGGGAAATATTGCCGAATGGCAAGGCCACTGTAAGTGTGTATATAAAATGTAAAATGTAAAATGAATACAAATGACACAAAGAATATAAAGCTGACGAAAGTTGTTTGAAAGGTATTACGTTTTCAATTGACATATTAGCCAATTAACCTAACAGTCATGTTTTGGACTGTGGGAGGAAAACCAGAGTACCTGGAGAGAACCCATGCATGGAGTTTGCATGTTCTCCCTGAGCATGCGTGGGTTCTCTCCGGGTACTCCAGCCCACAGTCCAAAACATGACTGTAAGGTTAATTTCGGCTTCTCAGCTTCTCTTCTTTAGGTGTGAGTGTGAAGTGTGAAATGTTTGTCCTGTTTGTCTCTATGTTGCCCGTGAGGGATGGACTGGTGACATATCCAGGGCTGGACCCCTCCTCTCGCCCGCAGGCAGCTGGAGATAGGCACCAGCACCCCGGGACCCCAGCTGGGGATAAATGTGACGGAAAAGGGATGGATGGATAACAAGCACTTGTTTATAGTATCGATCCCATAGCAAGTTAGTATCGTATCCTGGTACAGAGTTTGAGAATCAATACTTTTAAGGGTATAAACACTTTTCACAACCATTGATTTTATTAAACTGCTCTGGTAAAGTAGCTAACAGCCTCGGCACTTTACATGTAGAGACACAAGAAGATATGGAGCTATGAAAATCCTCCTCTCTGCATGCATGTACCACATCTAGCATCTGAAGAACACGCCCCAACCCATAGGTACGGGTTCGCTTTTACGCTAGAGCCCAATCTCTGCGTCTCTCCTCTGTCGTACAAACTAAGAAGTTATTCTAGGGATCTGCTGTGTAGGTTACCAACTACAGTAGGGCTGGGTATTTTTGCAAAAGTCCTGAATTGATTCAATTTTGATTAATAAAGATCTAAATCGATTAATTTAGATTGGATCTGTATTTACAATAATGAAAGTGGTTCAACTGTGTTTCAAAATACTCATGTATTTTATTTTTTCCTGTTATATTAAACACAAAGTGCAAACTTGTAAATCAGACAGTTTAAACTTTAGCTGTGAACAAAACTGTCTCATAAGTGCAAACTTGTTTGTGAAAAGTGAAAAAGTGAAGCCTCACTCACTCAGAAATGCATGAGCTGCATTATCTCCACTGCACAAACCATATTTGCAGCGTCGTCTGTAACAACTACAGGTGTTTGCTGGTCAGCCCCCATTTGTTAATGTCTTCAGTCAACCTATTGGCTATAGTTGCAGCTGTCTGGCTTGAAGTAATCTTGAGTGCTTCTTTCCTGCTCATTTGAATGTGAACGTCATGCACTAATCAATCTCATTTTCTAGAAATCGATTTTGCAAAAATGTAAAGGAATCGATTCAAAATCGATTTTTGTACCCAGCCCTATTCCCAACAGGTTTACTTAAGAGTATGCGTTGTTTCTGTTTTGCTCTGTATAGATGTGACGACCAGGCATGTTCACAGCTGCACCTGCAGGATCAGGCTTGAGGTGCAGGTAACAAATAATGCAGGTAACTACTGCAGACTGCTAAAGACATTTCTGACAAGAACTTTTTGAACTCAAATCTAAACATATTGCACACAAAAAAAAATCAACACATGGAAGTAATTAGACAGCAGCTTATATGGAAAATCAAAAGTGTCCAAAGTTCAATTCATAAGGTGTGGAATATTTCAACTTAGGAAAAAAAAAAATTGGCGTGAATTGAGATACATGCATGAAATCAAAGAAACTATAAATATCCTAAATAAATTAATAATTTAATTATATTTTTGCTTTAACTGTAAGTAAATTTGAATTGCCTTGCGCCAAAGATGTGATTTTATTTTATCTCCCCGTCTTAAAAATAAGTAATTTTTTGCTACAAGGAAGTCGATTTAGGTTTGTTAGATGATTTACTTTCATCAATGAAGGTTTTATTTAAAAAAACAAAACAAATAAAATATACCTTTTGAGGCACAATTTCATAAAATATTTGATTAAAGAGAAGTTAAGACTTTAGTTAAGAATATTAAATGGAAAATGCTACATTTATAAGCTGGTCTTGGTCTTGATTTGGTCTCAGGTTGGATGTCTTGAATGCAGCACTCAAACTTTTACATAGTTGGTAACCCTTTAAAGAACATCATCTTCTGAACAGGAAAAAGAAATGTTAAATTAAAGTGAGTAACGTCTGGCTGATGAGAGGTAGTTTTGTTAAGAATAATATGTGCTAAGATGAAACTTTTCAATGTTAAAAAGTAAAATTAGTATCATTCTTTTCAACACTTACCTGCAGAATCTTCTCTCTGGTTTCAGAAAGAATCTGCTGAACCTCCTCTTCATGGGCCTCCTTCAGAGTGGCGATAGCCGCCTCGTGTTCATCGTTTTTTGTATTCAATGCATAGATAACCTGCAACACAGAAAAAAGGAAACTCATTAGGTGTTAAATGGTCATTTTTAGGATTTAATGCAGTAATAACACTGGTTTAGAGTAGACTACACTGCTTGAAAAAGTGGTGCAAGGCCTGCTGTGATGTACGGAAGAGGATTAGGGCCACTGGAAAAAAAAAAAAAAAACTTAACTGATTTTTACATTTTATTTCAGTTTAGTATGGGGGAAAAAAGTCAGAATTCTGACTTTTTTTTCTAAGAATTCTGACTTTAATCTCAGAATTCTGACTGAATTCTGACAATAAAAAAAGTTAGAATTATGAGAAAAAGGCAGAATTCTGAGATTAAAGTCAACACAAAAAGTCAGATTTCTGAGATTAAAGTCAGATTTCTGAGAAAAAAGTCAGAATTCTGAGAAAAAAAGTCAAAATTCTGAGATTAAAGTCAGAATTCTGAGAAAAAAAAGTCAAAATTTGAGATTAAAAGTCAGAATTCTGAGAAAAAGATTCAAAATTTGAGATTAAAGTCAGAATTCTGAGAAAAAGTCAAAATTCTGAGATTAAAGTCAGAATTTGAGAAAAATCAAAATTCTGAGATTAAAAGTCAGAATTCTGAGATTAAAAGTCAGAATTCTGAGATTAAAGTCAGAATTCTGAGAAAAAGTAAAAATTCTGGAGATTAAAGTCAGAATTTGAGAAAAAGTCAAAATTCTGAGATTAAAGTCAGAATTCTGAGAAAAAAAAGTCAAAATTCTGAGATTAAAGTCAAAATTCTGAGATAAAGTCAGAATTTGGAGATTAAAGTCAGAATTCTGAGGAAAAACAGAATTTTGAATATTAAATTCAAAATTTGAGATTAAAGTCAGAATTTGAGGAAAAAAAGTCAGAATTCTGATATTAAAGTCAAAATTCTGACATTAAAGTCAAAATTCTGAGGAAAAAAAGTCAAAATTTGGAGATTAAAGTCAGAATTCTGAGGAAAAAAGTCAGAATTCTGACATTAAAGTCAAAATTCTGAGGAAAAAAGTCAGATTTCTGAGATTAAAGTCAAAATTCTGACATTAAAGTCAAAATTCTGAGGAAAAAAAAAAGTCAAATTCTTAGATTAAAGTCAGAATTCTGAGATTAAAGTCAAAATTCTGAGATTAAAGTCAGAATTCTGAGGAAAAAAGTCAGAATTCTGACATTAAAGTCAAAAATTCTAAGATTAAAGTCAGAACTCTGCGGAAATAAAGGCAGAATTCTGATTTTTTTTCCCCATAATACATTGAAATAAAATTTAAAAATCAGTTAACTTTTTTTTTTTCCACTGGCCCTAATCCTCTTCCGTAGTGATGCATACGCATTGCTAAATATTTTATACAGACTGGGCAGAAAAGATCATTTTCAGGCTAGAGGGTGGAATATCAAAACTGCAGGATGAAAGGTTGGCTTACATCGATGCTGCTAGAACCAAATGCAGAAGTTTACAAGACAGAACAGCCCTGCATTTATTCATGAAGAGGGCTGCAGTCGATTCAGCATTAGTATCTCAAAAACTGCTTATGTCTTCATGCTCTGTTATAATAAATGATGAATCTCTTTACTTTTTAAATGTAAGGACTTGAATGGTTCTGATGGTTATATAACTTGACTATAGAGCTCAGAAACATTTAATACATCCATGAAAGCTTTACTGATTTGTGTATGAGCATGGCAGATCTGCCAAATCAGCAGGGAGATTGAATGCAAACGAGAGGATTAAGCCTGCCATAGCATAAGACCTATAATGCTTCTGCATTACAAATAAGCAGATATACCACATAAATGAGCCTCAGTGCTGTTACAGCATTCCCAAGCCGTGCCTTGATCATACCAGTATTAGCTCAGTGATGCCCCCGTGGTCATGAATTAGAAATGGGCAGATGCAGTGTATCACCGGGGTTAAAAATAACACAGGAAAACTGTTTTGCACAAGTCTGACCTTTAAATCCATCCCCAAAAATACACGCAGCCGTCCGGAGAGCCGTAATCTGACAGCTCGGTAATCCCCGGCTCACGGGCACAAAAAGCGAGGACAGAAACGGGTTTCACATTTCCATGTCAAAAAAAAAAATAAAATAAAAGGAAAAAACACTCTAGGAGCCAGCATCCCCTCACTGCTGCGAGAAACAGAAATATAATATGTGTTGCCATTTCTGGAGAAACGGGTCGATAATTCAGGGCACTGAGGTAGATGCAATGTGCTGAAGATACTCAGGGTGTTTTGGACCAGAGTTCATAAAGAGAAGAAGGCAGAGATACGGAGAGAGAAGAGAAAAAGACGATTTCATCAGGACCAAATTTGACAAGTGAATACGTTTTTGTCTATTCCCCATCTAATAAGTCTGCTGACACTTCACTTACAAGTTTGTTTTCCTCCTCTGAGGCAGACAAAGAGTTAATTCAGCTGGAAAATGATCTAGAAATAAGTAAAAATTTCGTAAATTAGGTGTATTTATCCTTCATTTGAGAAGGTAAATGAGAGTAGGTTGCCAATGGAATGAGTATTTTTACTCTTTAAAATAAGATAATTAGATAATATTCACTTGAAATAAGTCTATGCAACTGTGTTTTCTTGTTTTAAGGATAAATTGTCTTCTTCCATTGGCCAAATGTCTCTTTACGTCCCAATTCAAGAACAAATGCACTTATTTTAAGAACAAAATTACTTATCTAGATTTAGATTTTTTCCAGTGTGACCTGTCTGAGCAGCTTCTTATCCACAGGACACTTTGACTTTGCACACTAATTTAACACTTTAGCGCTTAGCTAATGCAGACTGAAAAACTTTGTTTATTTATACGAACCCCAACAAAGTACTTTAAAATCTCTCATTCTGATGGATTATCAGTTCCTTCTTCAGATTATAGTCCAGTTTGTGACCAAATGTGAAAGTTTCCTGCTTCCCTTTTAATGTCCCTGCAAAAAGCCACCATGCATGAAGCAAAACTTTAGTGGAGATATAAATATACAAGCCTCTGCTGCTTGGGTTAACTCCATAAACCTTTAAACAGGTGCTGCTTTGAAATTAAAACAGATTTTAAAACTTTCTCATTCATTTATAATCATGGAATGTTTTTTAAATTACATTTCTGTGTACCAACTGCTTGTGTAATGCATGAGCCCTGAGGCACACCATTCTTAGGCAAGGCAGCTTTATTTGTATAGCACATTTCAGCAACAGGGCAATTCAAAGTGCTTTACATAAAATCAGTTAAAAAGATTATTAAAATGCAGAAGAAACTGTTAAAAATAAAACAAAATAAAAAAAGAATAAAAATGACAGTCCAGTATAAGAGATTAAACAGTAAAGAAATGAACGTCATTTAGAGAAAGGCAACATCAAAAAGAAAGTTCTTCAGCATTGATTTAAAAGAAGTGAGTAGTAGCTGAGCGCAGACTTTTAAGCTTTTCTCTTTTGCTCCAAAAACAACCACCTTAGTTTTTCACTCATTTAATTTCAGAAAGTTCTGGCACATCCAGGCATTAATTTGTTCTATGCACTTAGTCAGTTTTTGTATTGGACTATAGTCCCCTGGCGATAAGGTTATATAAATTTGTGTGTCGTCCGCATAACTATGGTAACTTATTTTGTCGTTTTCCATAATCTGAGCCAGTGGAGAAAGGCAACATCAAAAAGAAATGTCTTCAGCATTGATTCAAAAAAAGTGAGACTAGCAGCGGACCTGCAGGTTTCTGGGAGTTTATTCCAGATGTGAGCACCATAGAGACTGAAAGCTGGTTCCCCCTAATTACTTCTTACCCTAGGAACAGAAAGAAGGCCTGTCCCACATGACCTTGGAGGTCTGGGGGGGTCACAGTGTACTAGCCGGTCAGAAATGTATTTTGGCCCTAAACCGTTAAGTGATTTATAACCTAGCAAAAGAACTTTGAAATCAATTCTTTGAGACACAGGAAGCCATTTTAAGGACTTCAGAACTGGAGTGATGTGATCCAGTCTCTTGGTCTTAGTGAGGACTCAAGCAGCAGCGTTCTGAATCAGCTGCAGCTGTCTGATTGATTTTTTAGGGATACCTGTAAAGACCCCGTTACAGTAGTCAAGTCTACTGAAGATGAAAGCATGGACAAGTTTCTCCAAGTCCTGTTGACACATCTTAGCGGCAGGCCACACCATCCTGCAACTTTCGGTGGGTCTGGTTGCTTTGCTGGGCAAGGTTGCTCTACACCAATAAAGGCACGGCACAAGTAATAAGTAATAAGAAAAACATGAAATATGGAACAAAAGAACAGCACACGATTAGATGAAGCTGAAATTTATCAACCCATAGAGACAAGGCAAATTTATTTATAGAATGTTCCAGTAGTAAGACAATTCAAAGTGCAGAACATCATAGTGAAACCCAAAGAGAATAATAATGAATAATTAAAATGAAAATTATAAAAAATGAATAGTAAAATGAAAGAAAGTTGGACTACAAACTTAACTTATAATTTTTAGATAGGACAGCTAAAGGCAAATCGAGACCAAAAAGCCTTTAACATTGATTTACAGCAACGTAGTGTTTTTGGTACTTTTAAACTTTCCAGGAAGTTTATTCCAGATAATGGAAGCATAAGAATTAAAAGCTGCTTTTTATGTTTGGTTCTGATTCTGGGTAATAGAGTAGAATAGAGCCTGAAGACCTGAGAGCTGTGGGGCACATTGATCCACTGAAAACAAGTCTGTAATGTATTTTTATCTACATCACTCAGTAATTTATAGACCAATAGAAGTATTTTAAAGTAAATTTTCTGATACTCTTTTCCCAAAGGCGGACAAACCTGTTTAAACCTTCAAACAATTTGGCTTTTATTGGCAGTGGAAAAGGTTCTCTGACTCGTGTCGACCCGTTTCAAACCACTCTGCAACCGACCCGGGTTAAAATCACCTTCAAAGTCTCGGCTCTATTCGGCATACAGTAGTAACATCACACCCCGGTCAATCCGCTAATTTACAGGAAACCATTGAGAGGACATCAACACACCACACCAGACGTGTCCATAAACATGGCGCATCAGTGGTGAGTACTTTGTACACACTGGCTTCCTTCCATGTTCCTCTCCATTGTTTACTTTCCTGATTTCTGTCACACGCAGCGTGATGGGACCACCAGACACGCAGTGGTGGGAGTACAGAGGCCACACGGCTTGCCATCAGGGGGTAACACTCATCTTTTTTTGTCAATGGCCAAATGCCAATTGTTAGAGGGTCAACCTATTTTTGAAAAACCTGCTAATTTTAGTGTGAAAGGACCTGAGATACAGGGATCCCTTTTCTTAGCTTTAGTGAGGATGCAGGCAGCAGCATCCTGGATGCCTTAATCAGAGCATCACTCAGATCATGGACCATCTAAAGTGCAACCCAGTGGATTCATATGAAACTAAATATGAAGTTCTGGAGAGTTTCTAGTAGAAATAGCAGCCCGCTGCTCCCAAGGGGATGGGTTAAATGCAAAGATACATTTCTCTAATGAGAGATCAATTAATAAAATAAATAAATAAACCTCTGTTCAATTGAAAAAAATTCTCCTAAGTTATTTGATAAATAATTATATTAGCAAAACAGAAAAATAAAATCATGGTTTTTAAACCAACTATTTATATTATTTAATGGGGAGTATTTATTCTGCCTGAAGTACAGTAACTGTATAATTGTGGTATTTCTTTAAATCCTTTTTTATTCAAGTCTTTAAAATTCCACAATAATGTAAAATCTTATGTTTGTCTGATACCTTAGTTTTGAGCACGTTTAACATTTAATCCACGTATGGAGGGCGAATAAGAGCAGCCTTTTTACCAAACCATTTCTTATTCTAAAAGTCGTAGGGAAACGGCTTTTCCAACCGTTGCATTTCCCAATTCTCCCGAGTTGTGCCACAGATTTTAAGACAGGATTTTTTTTTAAATAGAAATTTTCTATCTTTTGAGACAATATTGTCTGATAAAGAGTACATTAATAAACATGTTTAAGCCAGAATGATCTGACATTTAAGTATGACTTCCCTATGACTTTATTTTGATGAATGACAATTTATATGTTTATTTGAGTAAAACTGTTTAAGTTGAGCTACTCTTAACTCAATTTTGGCTACTGTACCTCTAGTCATCACTGTATTGGGCAACAAAGGTAAAAAAAAAAAAAGCACCCCAAACCTGCAGCCCTCCACCCTTCCTACATAACCCCTTGCTCACACTGACTCCGGTGCAGTTACCGAGCCGACGGAGACCGCAACTCCCGCGACACTCCCTCTCACACCGCCCTTTTTACGACTACGGGTGCGGTGTGCGCTCTGCGGCTCCGGCAACAGGTCCGGAGATTTAACAGAAGTTCACTTGAGTTCACGTAACTTCACGCCGTATAACACGGCCCAAATAAAGGATTTTTAGCGCAGAGCTTGCTGCGGAGGGCTCCGGCATGCCGCGCAAGGATAGCTTTCTTCTTGGAATTTTCTGCAGCGCCGGAGTGTCTCGGTAAATCAGCAGCCGGACAGCTCAGCAGCCGGGTGAGAGTAGTTTACGTCCTTTTTAATGACTTGGAATCACTATGGCGCCAAAAGACCCACCGCGACCGCAACGGTAAGACCGAGTCGGTGTGTGAGCCTGGGGTTCAACCTCTTTCTGATACATCATATTAAACCTAATTCTAACACATATCTTTTCATGTCTTTGCAAGAATTATACAACAATCTAATCCCTTCCCCTTACCAAAGCTGCCGTTATGGTGAAAATATCTCTTGCAGCCAAAAAAACTCATCCCTTAACTCATCCAATGATAACATCAGCTAGTTCCTACCAGTCTGTTTGGATTTATAACTGCACACGCTGCTGTTTATCACCTCACAACCTGCCTCTGATCACTTCTCAGTTTTTGATGCTGATGGTTCTGCTGCACTTTTTGCCCCAAACATAGCCGCATTTTTTGGGACATTTTGCTGCATCTGCTGAAAAAGGCACTGCCTCACTCCCTCCGCAATAATTTTTAAAGCGGACATGATGTGACTCGGACTAGAGAGTTTGCTTACTAACTTTGCTAAACAGCGATGTGGGGTGCGGAGACTGAGGCCTCAGCTGAAGAAGACAGAGAGATTTCAGAAAAATAAGAAAACTGCTGTGAATAGAGTCTCATAGGGCGTACTGTTAAGTTAAAAAACAAAAAACAAAAGATTATGAGTTAATTTTTTTAAGACGTTGAAATGTTTCTACTTAGGTAATCAACATTTATGTAATTAATATATATGTTACGTTAGTGATGTAAACAAAGAATTGGTTTACATTTGCTGAAAATTAATGAACTATTAATTATTGACAGATAATGTCTGATTAGAAGGATTTATTTTTTTAGTAATGTAGCGTTACCCATGCCCATTACAGGGCTTTGCTGTTCAGTCTTAAGCAGGCTAATAGGTTGTCGCAACACAAATAATGTCAGAGTGGAGGCATCCTTGAGTAGAAACGTGGATCATCGATCCAGATTCCAGTCCTGATTATTTACACTTTTTATTGGCGACAAGGATCAATACAGTTAATAATGCAGTTCTGTTCATAAATACAAATACTTGATAAACTCCTTAAAAAGGTATAGTGCAGGATTTTCGCGCATTTTTGAAAAGACCCGCATTCTCCACTTAAACAAAAAAAGGCATCTGTACAACCTGTGCACCATCTGTACCCACTTATGAGAAGGAAAGCCTAATAAACACGTGCAAGAGCATGCACAAGTCCATTTCTCCTTGTGCACGCTCTGTTTACAAGTAGCTGTTTGCGTCACTCGTACAAGCTTACTTTCTAAAATAAGATTCGCAGTTTTCCACATTGTCAGACTCACCACCGATAACTGAAAATGGGGATGAGCACCCAGGACGGCCTTACGTAAACATATCACCAGAACCCCTTATTTATGATGCACCCTGAAAAAGAAACATCCTCCATTATACCGTAAAAGTTCAAAAATATCCACTGGACCTGGTTTCCAAGATTTGAAGACGTTTCGCCACCTCTCGAGGAAGCTTTCTCAATTCAAATGTCTGGATCCGCAGTGAGTTTGAGTCTATATATAGACAAGGCCTTGTATTGCTTGGGAACATGCAAATAGTAACAGAGGAATGGTTGTTTGGTTCCATTGTTAGCCTGTAATACCTGAAACCTGTCAATGATTGTTAAGGGTCGGTCGTTAAGGAGGTATTGTTCACCGGCGGGTGGTATGCGAAACGTCTTCAAATCTTGGAAACCAAGTCCAGTGGATATTTTTTGAACTTTTACGGAATGACTATGACCTGGATGACTGAGAATCTTCATCAGCATAACCTCCATTATACCTTTAAGGTATCACAATGATGTCGCCCATTTAGTTGTGCAGCATGGTGGAGTAGCGGAACATCTGCTGAGCTTGGAAAGTGAGAATCTATTGAGATAAAATTGGAGCGCATTACGTAAGAATTTTCAGGATTTAAAAGTTTACGCCATTCTATACTAGCACCACAAAATCTAAGAAAATATTTTTTGTTTATTTGGTCAGTATTTAATACAGCTAGGTTGCTAAAATATTATTGTTGCTGATTACTTAAAGCTACAGTGTGTAATTTCTTTTCAGCGACATCTAACGCCCAGACTGCAGACTGCAGCAACATGAACATCCCACCCCACAGCTTCTCCCCCCCAACAGTGGCGAAGGCTACGGGGACAAAATGTCTTCCACGACGCCCGCATCACCTACCTTCTCAAGTGATGAGGTTTGTTTTACATAGATAATTTTACAGATAGTATTTATTAGTATCTATAGTAGTATTTAGTATCTATTGTTCAGTACTGTCTCAGTTCATCTCTCTCAACCTGCCGTAGTTACTTTCAGCGTAATAGGCGATCTCTCGCAATCGCTGGTTTGTTGGCTCTGGCGCTGCCGTCGTAGCGCCAAAGATGTCTGCCTCCATGGCTGCAGAGACCCGCCCTATGTAATGATAAATAACTAATTCTAAGGCAACGCAGAAATATTAAGGTTAAGAGGCTGAGCTTGTAGATGATGATAAATAACATAGTTATGTATAATATATTACATTTTGACTGTATATCCCTGTAATTATTACACACTGTAGCTTTTAAAGGATTTCTTGTTGTAGTGTTACCACTGCCCACTAGAGGGCTGTGCTGTTCAGCCTTAAGCTGAGGCTAACTGGTTTCGCAAAAGAAATGTCAGAGTGGAGGCATCCTAGAGTCCAGTCCTGATTATTTACACTTTTTAATGGCGACAAAGATGAAGAATAAAGTTATTAATGCAGTTCTGTTTGTAAATATAAATACTTAATAAACTCCTTAAAGGCATAGTGGAATATTTATTACAGCTGGTTTGCTAAAATATTATTCAAATAATACAAATCCAGCCAGAGAATATTTGTGATCGAATGAGACATCCAGACAAGGTGAGGAAAACAAAGAACTGAACATGCTAGTGTTGCTGCTATGGCAACAAGCATCTATTATAACATCTTTCTACAGCAGACTCAACACCCTCTAAAACATTAACAGTGTAAGAGACACAAAACCTGCAATGGAACAGGGTGTCCAGAAATCTCAAATAAGTGTTCACCTACCAGCCACAGGTGTACAGACTGACACAAACTATATATTATGCTCTTTTTACTATTTCTGGCTTGAAAGCATATCAATAAATGGGAAATGAAATATAAAACTGAGACAAATCTAAACCATTGCCCTAAATTATTCAACACAAGTTAAAGGGAAATGAATGTGTGGTCACAGCCAATGAAAAATGATCTGGTCTGACAATAAGTCAACGGTTTTTAGGTAAAAAAAAACAATAAAAGAGATTCTCTACTTCTAATTACAGAAAACCAAAGGAAGGAAAGTAGCAGCCAGGTTCTGGTATATCAGACACTTTACTAATCTGAATCTCTGTGAACAGGTTTTTAATAACAAGAGGTATGATAAGATGATGGGTTTGGAGCAAGAAGGTGAGTTTTAACAACATGTAAAGCAGTAAAGACATTAGCAATGACCCCAAAGCGGCAACTATTGGTGCACATTGAATCAAGAAAAGTCAAAAGGACGGAAAGTGGATCATGCTGTAGTGAGAATTTTTATTTTAAAAGGGAAATACATAAAAGACATCTGGCAATCTAACCAACAATGGACGTCCCAGGAAAGCAAACCCAAGGTCAGATAGAGCAACTCACAGTGAAGATAAAACACCTAGGCAGTAGAAGCCTTAAAGGGACAGTAATATCTAAACATGATATTTGATTAATACACTATCATGAATTGTCGCTTGAGGTTTTTGCCATCTAATGGCTTATGTACTACAGTTTCGGATGCAGGCAGTCCATTTACGTCTGCATTATTGAATCTTGAACCGGATAATCCAGTGTGTCTGGCCAGTTACTTGTGTCCAGTCAAGGCCACACCATTGGAAACAATCAGTGCATCCAATCATGAAAAGACAGGAAACAAAGGAGCTGTTTCTTAAAATTCAGGGAGTAGTGAGCTAGTGGATAGAGTCATTATTTTGATCTGCCGATTAAATATGGATAGCTTATTGTGTTCGCTGACATTCAGTCTAATGGTGTCCTCGTCAGGCCCGAGAAGTCATTCAATATTGTTGCTCGCTCATATTGAGTAAACAGTATTATAGTACGGCAAAACGCAAGTCATTTAGAATGTTTTAGAGCATAAACAGTAGCAGGATTTCTCTGAAAAGCATTACATGCCGCATCACTCTAATGCTTATGGAAGCCGTGGCAGACCAAAACTAGATGAGTAGCGTGATTCAGCGCCTGCTCTTGCCAATAATGCAAGCTGTGAGAAGAAGAAATGTGCTGTTTACCTGTGCAAAGAAAAAGAAACAACGAAAGAAAAAATGTCTGAGGATCTCTTGTGTGTTGAGGGAAGAGCATGAGTTCTTTTTGCTGAGCTGAATGGGCGCTTCGGTTTGGTCTGCCGCTTCCTCGTAGAGACTCGCATGTGAACGCCAGCTTTTAAGGAAATCCTATACACTACTGTTTATGCTCTCTAAAAACATTCTAAATAACTTGGCTTCGAGTAAATTCTGGATGCTACCCACTCAGGATACTTGGAATACATTGGACGAGCAGTATGTATGGAGGAATATTGAAACATTTTTGTAGACTTTATGGACCTTTCTGCCCTCGGGCTTCATAGACCTCCATTATTTGAATGTCAGCAGACAGCAAGAAGCCTCCCAGATCTCCCCAGATGCATTTGAGATATCAAAAAAAAGTACTCCAGAGTGTTGTTCAGCATGGGGGTGAGTAGAAAATGAAGGCTAATCATGTTTTGGGTGTACTATTCCTTTAAAAGTACCAACGTTAGGGACAGAGTTCATGATTGAGAAAAAAAATGGAAAAGTATGTCTGATTTGGAAAAGTTGCCTTGGAAAGCCTCTTCTACCTAAAAACGATAGAGCAAGAAAGGAAAGTGTCTCAGCACCAAAAACGAGGCGTCTGTAACGATGTCCTCGGACATATTAGATCACAGAGGAGATTTCTAGATAAACACCAAATGCAAAGCACGGAGGTGGAAGAATGATATGGGTTTCTGTTGCAGCCAAATGTATCTTGTAGGCATTGAGTAAAATATAAATGTCTCTCTGTAAACCACAGTATGTTGACCCATGAGTTCCAGGGAGCTCCAGGGAACAATGCATTGTATAAAAGTAGGACGGCCCATTGATCTTCTATAACAATGCTGCTGAGGGCTTCTGCTGCTAAAGGTGGTTCTACAGGCTACTCCACCAATGGCTGTGTCCCAGTTTAACATCAGAAGCTTTTTATTATGAAAATGAAAAGATTTTAGGACTTCCAGTAAAATCCAGATAATTGTTACTACTTCCTGATTACATGACATTAGTCACTACCCATTACATAGGTTAGTGACCTTCGTCACAGGGAGACCTACTGTTTCAGTCAGTAAACAGCGGGTCAGGGCTTATATCCATGGTAAAATGCTGCCTTAACAGCTTAAAATAGAAGCTTTTAAAAGGTAAAACACTTTTCTTTGCCTTTCCTGTCAGTTCAACTCAAGGATATATATATAAAGGAACAAGTGACAAGTTCATATTCACAGTCAGTGCTTTTATTTGGAGCTCTGTGTTCATAAATGAGGAATGAAATGCCCCATATCAAACATCAAGGAGCCAAATAAGGCTGAGAAAATTTGGTTTTGCCACAAAATAAAGCATCTTTTTTCCTCAGTGCAGCTAAATTATTCAGTCGGCTCAATCCCTCATCAGCTTAGGAAGGCAGCGTAGGAAGAAGACGAAGGTCTTAGAGGAGCTAAAATCTCCATCATGTCCCAAGAGTCATCACGAGACACTTCTGCAGATGAAACGCACTAATCAGAAAGCTGCAGGGTCTGCTGATACACTCACAAACGAACACACATCGCCAGCATGAGCTGCCAAGATCCTCGTGGACCACTAAACCTGGGTCCAAACTCATCAGTGTGATTTTCCTGACAAATGGCCACCAGGAGGCAAAGCCCGTTGTGTATTAAAGTGTATCAATATACTGTATGTGTTGGAGAGATAAAGGCAGCTTTCTCTGTTACTGTTACCCAATAAATACTGACAGCGTGTCAATAGGGCTTTTTAAAGGGTCCTTAAAATTTGTGAGTAAATTTGGCCTAATTTATTCCCACATGTTTTATGTTGAAGGACACATTCTGCCCTTTGGGAGTTCTACACACTTTATGGGACTTTCCTAAAGTTTGTTTTTTAGCCTTTACTCCTGCTAAGGCAACACACAGTTTTAAAATATGTGCTAAAGTACTAGCAAAGTCTGGCTTTAGAATAGATCAATCCAACCACAGGAGGCAGTTTGAATTAACTTTATTTTTCAGAACTGATTATGACTGAAACTGATAATTTACTGAAATATATTCATAAAGATATCAATGAATAAACAAATATACAAATGAGATTTATTACAATTTTTATTTCTTTACTTCTGTACCTTTAACTTTGGCTAGGTACAGTTTTTTCTTAAATATTGGAGGAAACTTAATAGTAAACCACTTTTGGTGTAAAATATTCTTCCAGTTCTTAATTAGATCTGAAAAAAGTTCAAATTTTACCAAAGATTAAAATGTTGCACGGAAGAACTGCAGGTGGTAGCAATTGACTACATGATAAACCATGCAAGTTAACATCTTTTATTTTGTCAGGCATAATAGTCAGATCTATAGAAATGTAAATAAAACAGCAACAGTTTAAAATGTTTACATCACTGTCTTTCATGTTCATTATATGTTTTAATCAAGAGGGGGACTTTCTAGGGGTTTGGACCATTGTTCTGCTGTATTCACGTAAAGCTTTCTTTTCTTTTTATAATTTTTTTAATGAAACATTTTATTCTTCGATTTTTTTCAACATGCAGACAATTTTAAGAGTAACGGAATGATAAATATGATATGATCAATGAACAAAAGGTAAACATCTCCACATAGGGGTGTGGGAAAAATGTATTTGGCGATATATCGTGATTTTTTTGCAGCCCGATATAATATCGATCTTTCAGGTCCTAGTACGGTTTAAAAGAATAAAAACATTTTCACTTAAAACAGTGAAGACAGAATGTGTCAACCTGAGTTTAACCTTGTTTTTGTCTTTGCCTCTAGGCAGGAAGTCATCCTGCAAACTGGATTTCTCTGACCTTCTCTCCCTGGAAGGATCAACTGAGCTTCAAACTGAGCTGGGGTTCAAACAGGAGGTTTGGATCCACTTTCCCCAAGAGATCGTTTGAGCTTCACACTGAGAAAGGGATTATTCTCCACTACGACTTTTTCCCTGGACTCTCTGTTTCGGTTTACTGCATTTGGGTCTGAACTTTGTAACATCATGACAAAAACAGCATACTGACGGAGAAAATGTGAAAAGGTAGATAAATGGAGCCACAGAAAAACAAGCAGCAAAAACAGAAGAAACCAGCAAAGAACAAATAAAACAAGGGATCTGGTGGAGAATGAAGATGGAGAATGGTGAGTCAATCCCATCAGAATGCAAAATGCTAAGGCAGACTGAAAGCAGACTGAAAGCAGGAAGCTGAAGGAGGGAGACTAATATACTAGAAAGAAGCTCAACTGAGAAAACCAGATTTAAAAAATAGCAGAAATTATTCTAAATGAAGAAAGAACACAAAAATAAACTAGAAAATAAATCGGCTAACATGCCAACAAATGGGAAACCCCCAAACTAACTCTAAAGATCATAACATTGCTTCAAACGCGACATTTTCACTACTCTCTGACCCACCTTATCTAACTGAGAAACTTCCTCATGCATGTCTAGCCTTTAGATCAGTAAGCTGTGAAAAATAAAAAATAAAAAAGTCCTGATCTGTTAAACAATCAGCCCTAATGATACAAGAATGCTCTATGTGAGGGGGGCCAGAAGTTTACGCTTTATGGCTCCATCACTAGAAAAACTCATTATTTGATTACTGTAGATGGAAACAAAAGAGATGCTGAAAAACAAAATTAAAATTAAAGAAGGTTAAAAATCAGGCACTTGGTACAAGAAGGACTGCACAGTATGAGACAGTAAAAAAGGCTGCAAGAAGGCAAATCAGAGATAGATGAGTACTTTCTCCCCATGGAGCTGCTTAATATAATTCATTTAGTGTTGACTTTCACAAAAATAATGGTTACCAAACATCCGATTCAGTCTTTTTACTCCTTAGCTGAAGAAATCCTCGTCTATTTAGCATTTTTTTTTAAAAAGCTGTAACATAAAATATGTCTTTTTTTTAACTGAAGCCTTCTAAGGTGTGAGAGTGGGAAAAAATAAGTGAGAAAATGTCAGTCAGAACAGAGATTTTTCCCTATTTCGTCGGTCGATGGCTTCGTGTTCTAGCAGCAGTTTGCTTAAATGACAATGAAAGGAAGGGATCGATAAGGTGACAGCGAAATGAGACACGCTTTGAGTGTCTGCTGGGAGGAAGGCAAAGCTGGGAAACTCACAGACTCACTGCTTCCTGTTCCATGAAAAACTGAAATATCCTCTTCATGATTTTTGATGTCTTTTAAAACTAAGTTTGATGTGTTTGCAATACAAATAAGTTTACAGAAAAATGAATTGTGGAGTGATAAAACCAGGCCCTCTTACTACACTACTAAAATATAAGTACAGTATCATGTAAGTGAGGATATGGAAGTGCTAAAGTTTAAAAAGTCTGCAGTAAAATAACCTAAAATGACAAAAAAAAAAAAAAGGCTTTCCTCTTAACAATGGCAAACAGAGAAGTAAAGTCATAACTTTTTAATTGGGTTGAGCGGTAATCAAAGACAAAAATGCTCTTTCAACTCCACCACACTCTGTTCCAAAAAAATTGTCACTCTAAAGTAGTTAAGAGGGCAACTTTCCCACTGCAGCAGAAAAGGTTGACGTGTTTAATTGGATTCTTGCTCCAGAATACAGAGATTTCCAATAATGTTCTGCTCTGGTAAAAAAAAAAAAAAATTCCAGCACCAGAGAAAAGACTCATTTTGACTCACTAATGTTGGATCTCAGGATTTAAAGCACCGCTTTACTTTTTGTCACCTAATGAGTGAAAAAACAAAAAAACTTTAGGCTAAAGTAGAAGAAATCAATGCCTGGATGTGCCATAATTTTCTTCAACTGAATAAAAACAAAACTAAAGTAATAATCTTTGGACCAATAGAGGAGAGATCTAAAGTTAGCACACAGCTTCAGTCAGCTTCATCTAGTAACCACTGATCAGGCCCGAAGTCTAGGTGTAGTACTGGATTTAAAGCATTTAAAGATAATTACAAGGTCTGCTTTCTATCACCTGAAGAACATTTCCAGGATTAAAGGACTAATGTCTCAGCATGATCTGAAAAAACTAATCCATGCGTTTATTTTTAGTCAAATTGATTACTGCAACGATGTTTTCACAGGTCTGCCTAAAAGTGGATCAGAACAGCTGCAGCTGATCCGGAACACTGCTGCCCATGTCCTCACTCCTAAGACTAAGAAAGTAGAGCACATCACCCCAGTTCTAAAGTCCTTACACTGGCTCCCTGTATCTCAGAGAATAGACTCTTTAAAATACTTCTGTTAGTCTATAAATCTCTGAATGGCTTAGTTACCTCTAAATACATCACAGACTTGTTATCAGTGTATCAACCCTCCAGACCACTTCAGGTCTTTCTGGCTCCAGCCTGCTCTGCATACCTAGAACCAGAAATAAACATGGAGAAGCAGCATTTAGTTCTCATATGCCCACTTATCTGGAACAAACTTCCAGAAAACTGTAAAGTGCTGAAAAGCCTGAAAGTTCCTTTAAATTAAGACTAAAAACACATTTGTTTAGGATTGCCTTCGACTGTTCTAGTTAAACAATTCAACTAAAACATATTTTCTTTAGTCCAACTGTTTTTAATATTCTTTTTGTTTCTGCATTTTATTTTATTTTATTTTTTTTATTTTTTTTTTTTTTTTTTTCCTACATGCTTTGATTCTGTTTTTATTTTCCTGTATTTTAATCATGTAAATCACTTTGCATTGTCTTTGTAATTGAATTGTGCTATACAAATAAATTTGCCTTGCCTTGCCTTGCCTAAAGAAATATTTAGTCCGTTGTTGATATTTTGCTTAAATGTTTCAGATCATAAAACTTAGTCAAGAGCAACTGCCCTTAAACCAAGTAACTGGTTCCGCCAACTTGGCGGCTGCCACTGTCTTAAAGCATCAGTCATCAACTTATAGTGAGTTTCTTAAATCTCTGTGGATGAACTTAGCAGAATTCAGCTAAATTACAGCTTCAATTACAGCATCTTGTCCAGATTTTGAAGACATAAAGGAGCCAAATCTCAGTTTTACCACCATGTTTGGCTATAAATATGATACCCTTTCTGTAAAATGCTGCGTTTACTTTGCACCAGATTTAAAGCGTGCTCATACAGTGCTGCAAAAATTCCTCGTTTGTCTCATCAATCACTAAAATATTCTCAAAAAAAATTCATGTAGATTATTAAGATTGTCTTTTGCAAATGTAAAAGGTGTCAATACGTTATCATTGATCAGCGGATGTGCATATTGGAGCTCTTGTTATATATTCCATCTTTTTTTTAAATTATTGAGCTAAGAGCTTAAGGAATAGTACACCCAAAACATGATTAGCCTTCATTTTCTACCACCCCCATGCTGAACAACACTCTGGAGTACTTTTTTTTTGATATCTCAAATGCATCTGGAGATCTGGGAGGCTTCTTGCTGTCTGCTGACATTCAAAATAATGGAGGTCTATGGCGCCCGAGGGCAGAAAGGTCCATAAAAGTCCACAAAAACGTGTCAATATTCCTCCATACTGCTGCGTCCAATGTATTCCAAGTGTCCTGACATTTGCTACGACATTGATACTCGAAAGCTAAGTCATTGCAGGAATGTTTTAGAGTGAGCAAACAGTAAAGTGTAGAGGATTTCCTAAAAGTGCGTTCGCGAAGTCTAACGAACACCGCTGCAGACCAAACCAGATGAAAGTCGCATTCAGCGTCTGCTCTGCCGAATAATGCAAGCGTAGAAGAAGAAATATGCTGTTTACCTGTGCAAAGAAAGAAACAACGAAAAAGAAAAATGTCTGAGGACTTCAGTGTTGAGGAGAGAGCATGAGTTCTTTGCAGGAGCTGAATGCGCACTGGCCTGATGGTTTGGTCTGCGGCGGTTTCCGTAGTGCTCGAGAACGCGCCGCTTTTAGGAAATCCTATACACTACTGTTTATGTTTCTAAAAATATTCTAAAATGACTTTTGTTTCGAGTAAATACTGGATGCTACCCACTCAAGACACTTACTTGGAATACATTGGACAAGCAGTATGGAGGAATATTGACACGTTTTTTGTGGACTTTTATGGACCTTTCTGCCTCGGGCACCATAGACCTCCATTATTTGAATGTCAGCAGACAGCAAGAAGCCTCCCAGATCTCCAGATGCATTTGAGATATCAAAAAGTACTCCAGAGTGTTGTTCAGCATGGGGGTGAGTAGAAAATGAAGGCTAATCATGTTTTGGGTGTACTATTCCTTTAATAGGGTATGTGAGGCCTGCAGTGCATTAGATACTGATCAGTGGTATTTTATTACCTCCTGGTTGAATCCCTAGTTTGTTCCTAGCATGATTTTGGTAGATCAGCTCCATTTTCTCTCCATTTTTAGGCAAATGATCTTGCTCTAACTTATTGTAGTCCCAAAGCCTTAGAAATAACTGTGTAACCCCCTCAGACTGACAGACATCAGTGTGGGCATTAAGACCTTCAAGGTTCTGTTAAAGTAATTTCTAAAGGTCAGGCAGTTACCAGACCTTGATGTAGTAAGTGAAACAGAGTCAAAATATGTGTTAAATGACAATCAATGATTTGCTTGAGGTACTGGTACTACAGTACTTCCACTTAATGCAGATCTATAATAAAAATAATAGGGCTGGATGATACAAAAACAAGATTCTGCATCATTCTTATAGTTTAAAATCAAAATATTATCTTTGACGCACAATTGCATCACTGCTCTATGATTAAAATAACAATGATAGCAAGTGAAAGATAGCAGTGAAAAGGCAATAAAAGTCTATCTGGTGAAATGCTGTATATTACGGCAAACATTAACCTGACTCCGCCAGATGGATTTTGCTCCGCATATCCATCTGAAACCTTCTCGTTGAAGTAAGTAATTTTGGGAAGGGGCTAAAATACTGGCTAGCTGATTGGCCTATGTTGGTGATAGAGACGGGCCAAATAAACCAATCAGATCAACGGCATATGACGGTATTAACAGAGCCGACGCATGAAGAGGAGCCAATTGATAGATCAAACTCTTGCCGAAACCAGTTGGGAGAAGAACAAAACACATCTTTTCCTCTTGAGAAAAGCCTCCAAGAGCAGTGTTTTGCTCTTCTTTTCAGTGAAGAAATACTCTGTAATTCGGATAAAACTTGCTCGATAGCCACGCTTAACGCTAGTTTTCATCGGCTTAAGCCGCCATGTTCTTTAGACTGAACTGTCGCGCTTCGCTAAGTGCCACACCTCAACCCGCCTCAAAGCCAACGCTGATTGGACGCTCGTTGGTGAACGGCTCCAAATTTTCTTTAACGGAAAGTAGCCAGACTGAGCTGCGAGTGGGAAATCTTAAAAGCTCGCAAGATCAGGATGGTCTCACGCGAGGCTATGCATACATGGCCTCAAAAAAAATAAAAATAAAAAAAAATAGAGTAAAAACTGTCCTTTATGATTGAAAATTGTTTTGACAACCATGTTGAATATTTTTCTGCAGCTCTAAAAAACTAAAACTTGCTCCATTTAAATGATCTAGTCCCATTGAATAAATTTAAGGCCATGTTAAAATGTCATGTCATTCAAAAATGTAACTGCCCTATGTGACCTGTCTTTTCCTCTATGTGAGATTTTGTCTATGTTGTATTTCTGTTTGTATTTTAACTGGTGTGCCGTCTTGGCCAGGTCTCCCTCGAAAAAGAGATTTCAATCTCAAGGGACTTCCTGGTTAAATAAAGGTTAAATAAAAAATAAAAAAATAAAATAGTGTGAGACCCGTCAGTGTCTTCACATCTTGTTCTTTAAATGTCACCAAATCCAAATCATAAAAGATGTAAAGATGCAGCGTCCCTTGAAACATTACCAAAGACTTTGTTAAATAAAAATGATTGGCTGTCTCTCGTTACTTATCAGACGCAGAAAAACTGTTTAATAAAGTCCATCTTCCAGGTAAGATAACGAGACTTTGATGATAATAACACTATGTAATGACTACCATTTCTCCACCTCCATACTAGCCTGCAGCCGCTTCCCACCTTTTGGCATAGAAGTGCAGATGTGCGACCATAAAAAAATATTATTATAAAGTTTAAGAAGCTTCGTTAAACGCTGTTTAAATATTGTTTAGTTACAAAATTAGAAAATAGCACACGGCTTTAGTGTAGCTGTGAAAAAGCTACTAATACAAACCGTAAAGCATTTTTAAAAGAAACCTCTAACTTTTGGAAAAACTAAAAAAGATTGGGATCATTTTCAAGTTCTCATCGTTTACAACTCATTAAAAAATATTAGGAACTGAAGAGACAGCTTTTTGTAAATTTGTGTGGACAATAATAATGATAGAAGTTAGCTTAGGACATATATAAAACATCACAACTTTTAAAGGATCTGAACATGAGACACTATTTTAACTCGAACTTTGAAATGAAACCAGAAAAGAATCATATTTTCATAGCCGTGCTTGCAGATATGAATGGGTGTCTTTGCATTGCTGCGTATTGATTTCTGCACACTTGGGGATAAAATCGTTAAGCATCCTGAAAAAGGTCAGAGGGGGGATGCAGCGTTTAATTGCTGGAACAACTTTCGATGTGTCATTTCACAGGCAGAGCCCTCAGAGAGGAGGCAGTCGCACAGTTGGTTTAGTGGAAAACTAGTTTAGCAAGCAATTATCTTCATCATTACAGCTGCATACCATGTCATTGTTCAGTTGGAGGCCTTGTTTTCCTCCTTCTTGCCCCCCGCCCTGGCAGTGTTTGGGTTGTTGCAACTATTTGTCTCGTTTCTCAATGTATTTTTGACACCGGAGTTACTAAGTGTGTGCCTAACTGTTGGAAGACTTCATTTTTTTTGTCAAATCATCAAAATGTGCAGAGTGTGCATAGTTACTGCGCTTCAGCTGGGAATTTTTCTGTTAAATGCAACTAAAGGATCTCTAGAGCCTAATGCTCGTTGTCCAATAATCATTTTGATAGACTTTATGATTGTGACTCCTAAATGCTTTGTTTTAGGCTCCAATTCTTGTGAAAGAAGTGTTTTAGAGGCCCCACTGCTTCTTAGAAAAAGGTGCGAATCCCCATAGTTACCAATGAATTGGTGTTTCCTTGGTCTTTGCTTCTTTCTTAATGTAATACTCTATGTAATAAATAAAAAATTCTCTAACTGGTTGAAAATCAAAGATATTTTTAAAATTTACCACTAAAATTTAAAGACACTATGTGTCGGTTTGGTTGTGGTTAGAGGACCCAAATGCAGAGGCTGAGAGGCAGAGGTGAGTTCTTGCAGTTTTTAATGAATAAACACAGGAAACGAGGCAGGAAATCCAAAGTCCAACTTAAAATGTAACACAAACCAAAACCATGGAGACATCAAGGGAAAAACAATCACGAGGAGCCAGGGTAAGACGAGGTAAAGACTAAGGGCTACCTTCACACTGCAGCCTAAAGTGACCCAAATCCGATTTTTTGCCCATATGCGACCTGTATCTGATCTTTTTCATGACTGTCTGAACAACACAGATCCGATTTTTCCAATCCGAACCAGGCCACTTAGCTATATGGTCCTGAATCCGATCACGAATCTGATCTTTTCAAATGTGACCTGTGTCTGAACGGCCAGGTCGCATTCATCCGACCCTGAACGCCACTAATACCGGACAAAGGGGTCACTATTATGCGTCTTGCTACACAGAAGCGGCAAGAAAAACAACAACCATGGCAGATGATGATGCGGAGAGTAGTATTTACGTTTAACCATCTTGAAAAGAGAGTTTTTATGGTTGGCAAAGATCGCTAGATGCGCGCCGGCACTACCATCCATGTTTACTTCCGGAAAAATAGAGAACGTTGGTCTGTGACGTCATTGCGTCCTCTAATGCGCATGCGGGACACTTCAGTTCACACAGGAGATCACATACAAGTCGCATAGATTTGGAAATATGAACGGCAACGTAGAAAAATCGGATTTCACAAAAAAAAAATCGGAATTGAGCATTAAGGCCTGCAGTGTGAACGTAGCCTAAGTAAGACGAGGAACCAGCACTAAGAACTTGCACAAGGAATGTATTTATGGTAGACTGAACAAAGAGAGGACTAACGAGCAGATTTGGAGCAGGTGTGAAGAGAGGAGTCTAGGAAGGAGTTAGGGAAACGGACACCAACACAAGAGGGCAACAGAGGGCAACAAATGAAAACCTAAGAACTCAAATCTATCCAGAAAATACAACAAAATAGGAAGGAAACCAATAAAACTAGAAAGCATGAAGCAAAGTAAAACAGAACCAAGTCCGTGACACTATGTTAATATTGATTCGACTGGGTAAACTTTTAAGAAGAGCTCAAAACATTTCAACAAGGTTGAGGTTTTTGTGAAAAGCTTAGGAACCATTTATTCATCGATTCTGAGAATGGATCAGAGTCTTGATAAATGTCTAATTGTGTCTGAGTCCCAACTATCTCTCTCACATCAAAAATGACTGGTTAGAGTAAGTTAAAAAAAAGAAACAAACCCTAACACAAACTGGTAGCAAATATTCAAATCTATAGAACTGTCACCTTCACAGTCCTATGGACTCAGTATTGTCTGAATGAAGAAGCCGCCCTTATAGTGGAAAATCTGAAATTGCAGCTGCAAGTAAGAAAGATCAGTAGAGACACAGGACGATCTTCATGGCCACAAGGACAAGGGGAGTGGATGGAGGAGCTGATGTAAAGCTTTGAAGCCTGAAACCCTGCAAAACTGCAATGCAGCATTGTGATGACAGCTATTCAGCTTCCCAGTGCTCATTGAGAATAGCATAAAAAATAAGGATGAATACTACCTATTTGGAAATAATTCCTATTAAATATTGACATCTTTGATGCTCTAACAGGACAAAGATTTAAAAAAAAATCATAAATATACTGCAGCAGGCAACCATTAAAGGTACCAAATTATGTTTTTAAGCCTTCCAAAGTCAAATAGCACGTGCGTATGATGAAATACTGATATTTCTACAGCAGAAAATTGATTTGTTGTAAAATATTTGATGTTTTCTGAAGCTATTTTTTTAAAACACGAGAAATACACTTTCCTTCACTGTGACACCTTCTGCATTTCAAACTGTCGCCACGTTACACTACTTCTGGCTGTCAGAGTCTATTTAGGAAGACTGAACAAAGTCTGGGATCTCTCAAAGCCGGGAAAACACATCTGCACCACTTAGATATTTGTTTAAAAAAAAGAGTTGCTGTCACTGTGCAGATTAGGTGCTAAAAGCTACTTTTCTTCAACTTTGAGCAGAAATAATCATAGTCTGCCTCTTGTCAGCAAATTAACGTGGCCAGGTTGCTCACAAGGCAGTGGCTGGTGAGTGTGCGCGTGGTTTATTGTATCCAAATTTTGGGTATGTTTGTCGTGATTTTTGGTGGTAGGATGCTTTTAGTATCAGATATGGCTGAAACAATTAATCAGATTAATCAATAATTGAAATACGCATCGACTAATTTAGCTATCGATTAATCGTTAAGTGGAGTATAGAGACTAAAACATGCCTGTAGTTGACAGAGCAACTCACTAAGAGTAAAATTGTAAAAAATACAGACACATTTTACATTTAAGATAAAAATGCTTAGTCATATGCTCTATCTACAAGTCCTCAATTGAAAAGGTTTTATTTTTTCTTTTAACCTAGTCTAATCCTGTGAAAAATGAAAACTTTTGCTTTCTTATTACCGTATTAATTTATTTATCGAAAAAAAAAAAAATTGTTAGCAAAATGATCATTAGTTACAGCCCTAGTTTGGATCCTGAATAACGTTATAACGGCAGGTTATTGGCAGTAAACAATAAATTAGAGGAGTATGTAACTTCACATAAGGCTTCAAAAAAGTTTTTTACAAAAGTGCAAAAAAAAATTACATCATTTTCAAAAGAAAAATATTTATAGTATGAACATGGAGGCAGTGTTCAATGGCTGCAGTTTTATGCATTTACTAGCTAAGAATTTACCAAAGCATGGAGAGAGATAGGGGCTAATTACTTTAATTAGAATGCAAGACTGTGATCTGCTAAACTGTAAGATGCACCTTAATCCACAAGCTAATTATGGGATGTTCGGTGCTGCTGTAAGTGGCTGTACCGTTCAGATAGATTTGAGCCTATGAGTAAAATGGAGAAACTCGGTCTTTTAATTTAATGCAGAAAGTCTGATGAGTGCATCAGCTCAGTTAAGAATCCGCTAATTAAAGTGTATCAGCGATGGCTTCTAAATGAAGATTCCTGGGAAAGGAAAGTTGTGACATGCATGGTAAAATATTTGGCAAAGACAAAAACGTAAGGTGCAGTAGGAGCTTTTTTACTTCAATTCAACAGAACTGATTTGGATGATACATGATTTTAGGAAAACGTGACCTTCTATAATATAATCATTGGAAATGTGTTCAACCTGACAGTGTGAGGTGAACAAAGCTCTAAAAGACAGAAAAGTCTAAGGTAAATCAGAGATCAGTATGATAGAAAACTAAACTGTTTAATATATTTTAATTTTACCAGACAGTTTAATAAACAGAGAAATGCCAAACATTTTTCATATTGATGCATCACTATTTGCTATTTCCTGTTCCTTCAGGAAGCTCTTACATAGAATAATGTTTATTTCCAACTATGTGGTGAAATTACAAATAATTAAAATATTTCTACACCATCACATTATTACGGAAGAGGATTAGGGCCAGTCGGAAAAAAAAAAAAAGTTAACTGATTTTTAAATTTTATTTCAGTTCAGTATGGGAAAAAAGTCAGAATTCTGTCTCTAATCTCAGAATTCTGAGATTAAAGTCAGAATTCTGACTTTTTTTATTGTCAGAATTCAGTCAGAATTAAAGTCAGAATTCTGAGAAAAACAGTCAGAATTCTGACTTTAATCCCAGAATTCTGAGATTAAAGTCAGAATTCTGAGAAAAAAGTCAGAATTCCCATGTTAAACTGAAATAAAATGTAAAAATCAGTTGGTTTTTTTTCAGTGGCCCTAATCCTCTTCCGTACATTATGTTGTAACATATCCTGAATTATTCAAAGTTCTTATAATCTGTCTTTGCTGCCTAATACTGTATTATGCTGTGCTAGAATATACCGTGGTCTCAATAAAGCTGTTTGGTTTGACTGTCTCCATGACAACACAGGGGACCAAAACCTGCTGTATAATAAAATGTATTTCTTAATTTCTGTCAATGTGCTATAATTTCCATATTGATAACAAAATAAAAGATTTAAAGAGATCTTAAAACTTTAAAGAGAACTTATAACTTTAAAGAGAACTTATAACTATAATTTTGCCAAATTTATGGTAACTATTCTGATAAAACAGTTTAATTCAATTCAGTATATTTATATAGTGCCAATTCACAACACGTTTCTTCTTGAGGCATTTTACAGACACGATGCAATTTCGGAAATATTTGTTTTAAAGAATAAAACACCGAACATCATGAAAAGTGGGTTATCAGTAACAAATGCAATTTTTCAATGGTAACAACTTTTCCTCGCAAGGCCCCTCCTTTGATTTACGAGACAAAATAAGCTAAAATCTCCTTTAAAACACACCAGTGCCACCTTTATCGTCTAATTATTTTCACTTTCATTGTTTATTTATTTTACCTTGTTGCAGAACTCAACAATGTAATCAATCAGGGATGGAGTTGAGACCGGTTCCTGTGACCAGGATTGCATCCTTCAAAACAAACACTGAGGCCAAATGTTTAGAGTTTTAAGTTCAAGACTTCAAATGAACGCTTGTAACTTTAAAAAAAAAAGGACAGGAAATTTGTGTAAATCACAATATGCAAAAAATAATGAAACTATGTTTTATCTAACAAAATTGCTGCTTGCAATTAAACTAATAATTGTCGTAATAAACTAGTTTAAAGTTAATAAATGCATCCACATAGCTACATTTTCTCTAAAATGAATATATTTCTTTACAATTTGCAATAGTTACATGATGAACTTTAGGAAACAAAAAAAATAAATCTTTGTCTTTTTTTAAATAGTTTTCTGTCAAAGAGTGTGTTCAAAAGAGGTCTTGAGACCGGTCCCTGTCTCAATCTCTCATCCCTCTACATTTCTTCTTTTTTAATTCCATGGGTCATTGATTTAATTTATTTCTACTACGCCTCTTTGCTATTACATTGTATAATCAATCTTATATATTTACTTTATGTGTATAATTTAGTGCCTATCCATTAGAAGGGTTATGAATCAGGGAAAGTTATTTAATCATGGCCGTCATCTTTCCTGTCGTCCGTAACTCTAAAAATCTTCCTAATTCCTACTTTACTGAAGTCCAAGAAAGATGTTTTTGAAAGATGACCGCTGATATATGACACATAACTAAGTGGCCTGCATAAGATAACGAAAAAAAAACACAGATTTTAAAACAGGATTTTTTTTTTTTTAAACTGAAGTTTTTAAAATTTTGGGACATATCAAAAAAATCATGTACATTTAGTACATTTATATTCATGATCAAGCCAGAATGATTTGTCATTTAAATATGATTTTCCTACGACTTTAAAGGTAGTTTGTTGGTTGAATAAACATTTTCTTGCTCTAAATATTTATATTGGATCAACATTTTGACTTGCAGTCTTTTCAATACTTTCAGTATTGTTATAGTTTCAGTGTTGTTATAGTAATTATTTTTTAATAAAAAATGAATGATTATGTTCTTCTCTAAAATAAATAAAGCTAGAAATGAAGGAATGTGTCAAGCAGCTGTATCTGCAGACCCGCTGCCTCCTGCCTGCAGCGGCACATTAACTATAGAACTATAGAGTGCAGATATAAATCTAGAGAGGTGTACGATATTGAAACTTAATAAAATGCATTGATGTTTTTCACACAGCCTCAACGCTGCAAACTGATCCTGGATCAGACATGTTGTCAGGCGAGTTTATGAAGTTTGCGTTTGAAAAGGAATCAAGGTGCAGGGTGAAGAGACAAGAGCAGACGAATGTTTGTTTTATTATTGATTTTATCGTTTTATTGACATGTATTTCTACTTACATTGCTGTTTACTTAGTTTTATTACCTAATTGTAATGCTTTCTTTTCTTGTTTTTAATGTTTTCCTTACCTTTGATGTACATCACTTTGTTCAGCCTTGAATGGTGTTTTAGCGCTTTATAAATACAGTTGATGATGATTTGACTTTTTGACATGTCAGCTGAGAGAAGAGGAAAATAAAGCAAATAAAGCAGATGATTACCTAAATGTTGACTAAAAAAACAGATTTCCTTTAGGTTTAAAGCGCCTGCTGTCATACTTTCACAAAATAAGTAATGATTTTCTACTCTGAAGGCTCTGGTAAGATAAAACAGGGAAAATAGAAAGTGAAACTTAAATGTCAAACTAATCTTATCTAAACATCTCCAGTTTAGTCTTATTACCAGCTGATTTATGACACCTTAAAACACAGAAAACTTATAAGCAATACCTTATGATTTCATCTACAGAGGTTTAAATAAAACACCTGTCACAAGCAAAACATCAAAAACATTTTAAAGCGCTGCTTCTAAACATAGAGCCTGATGGGAAAGTGCACTTTTACACGTTCTGCCTCATCTGCTCTCTGCAGACAGAACAAACTATTATAGCTCTGGTTCTAATAAACAATTTCAAACATTACCATTAAGTGACTAAATAGGTGCCATCAGTTCTCAAATTCTGACTCTAATAGCTTAATTTGCAGCAATGCATGACTTAATGAGAAAACTTCCATTTAACAAAGAAACGGATAAACTGTTACATTTTGAACATGCTCTCAATGGCCAGATTAGAGTGCATTAAACTGTTATCTAATGGATATTAAAGATGGCTGGATTTCTCAATTTTCCACATATAGGGCTTTAAAATGCATTCATACTCTTAAACTCCTAATTTTTTCACAACTACAGGCTTAGAGGAAAACATAGTTTTAAAAATCCAATTACTGCATTCATTAATGTTAAACCACCCCTCAACAGCACTTTTGCGGGTATGTATTTATAATAAACTCCAGTCTGCTTCCCTGTGTTAAACACCTGCCACTGCAGATATGCATTCACTGCAAAAAATGATCTATAAACGTGCAAAAATATCTTAATTTAAGTGTATTTAGCCTTAATTTGAGCAGGTAAAGAAGATGATCTGCCAGTGCACTGCAAAAATGATCTCAAAATTAGTAAAATATTTTTAAATTAAGGGTATTTACCCTTAATTTGAGCAGGTAAATAAGATGATTTGCCAATGGAATGAGTATTTTTACTCTTAAAATAAGGTATCTAGATATTATGCACTTGAAATAAGACAATGCAGTTGTTTTTTTCTTTTCTTAAGTGTAAATTGTCTTGTGACTCACTAAAATCCTTAATTCAAGAAAAAATGCACTTATTTTACAAAAAAATGACTTATTTAGATTTCATTTTTTTTGCAGTGTGGAATGAGTACTTTTAGTACTAATAAGATAACTAGATCTGTTATGCACTTAAAATAAGGCAATTGCAATTTTCTAATTCTTTTAAATGTAAATTGTCTTGTTTCATTGTCAAACTTTCTCACCTCCTTAATTCAGGAAAAAAACACTTATTTTAAGAAAAAATTGACTTATTGATATTTAATTTTTTTTTGCAGTGTTAAAAGAAGATTAACTCATAGGGTGAACCTGTGCATTCAGTGAGATTCCACCAGAAAATTCGTATGAATAAATATCACAATCAATATATTGCCTCTTGTTCCGTCTTGTTTAGATTTCATTCCAGATTTTACTTCCTGCTTTTTTTTTTTTTTTTTCCTGGATTTGATGATCAACTCTCGCATTCTGCATGCATCTCTCTGGATTCTCCATCTGTCATATTGACCTTCGCCTGACCCCTAACCAAGCTCGTCTTATCTGATTGGATGTGTAAGCCTTGTGGATTTTCTGTGTACAGTTGCATGAAGAAATCCCCCGGCCACCTGTGACGTCACACTCCTCCGTTTCCACATTAATCATGCTGGATGAAAGCAACCCCATTCTCAAGACCTGAGCTCCTCTAGTGTCCTTTGGGAGGCTAGTGATGTTTTACTCACTGGATTTGATGTCATCGCCTGGTGATCGCATCACTAATCCTCTGCTCTCCATTGCAGTGACTGCAGAGTTAACAATTATGCAAAATAAACAGGTTACCTTCATGTAATTCAAACAATAAAAATGTATTTAAAATATATACACCCATTAGTATTAATTTAAACTAAGTATACTTTATTAATACTGAAAAATATGGATCCTAAATAAGTTAGCTTTATTGTAAAAATGGAAATTTATAATCTAAGTTATAAGGGTAGCCTGCAACCAAAAGCGGCTGGACTGTATTCTCTACATTCTCTAGAGTCTTTGCTTCTGTCTGTACCTAATGTCCGCACTGAAGCTGGAAAGACAGCTTTTCAGTCCTCTGCCCCCACAGCATGGAACAATCTTCAGAAAGACTGGAAGTTGAAGGATTTGATTCCAATCGGACATTTTAAACGATTGCTCAAAGGTTTGGAAATGAGATCTACAGTATGGTTTGTAACTGTTTTATGAATTTCTAATTATAGATAGATGTAATTGTAACTGTAATGTAATCTGTCTTGGACAGGACTCCCGTGAAATAGAGATTGTTAATCTCAATGGGACTTTTCCTGGTTAAATAAAGGAATAAAAAAAATAATAAATAAAAAATAAAAACAAGTTTTATTTAAAAGGGTTTGTGTTAAAACAAGGTAATTAGTTATGTAAAAAAATCTTACATTTTGAGCGCAGGGTTTCAGAGTAACAATGTTTAGTTTTAATTAAACTGTGAAACCAAATTTTCTACTTGCTTTTCTTACCTGGTCCTTTGAATCAGACATTTCTGCCTATTTTTTTTTTTTTTTTGCTTAATAATCCAAACTCCATCAGATTGGCTGCAAAGTGTATAATCCTGAATAATCTTTAGAGATGCTCTTTCATAATTATTTCTAGACTTTGAGACAACAAAAAAAACTAAAGAATATAACCTTTTCATTCGACATCACAACCTTGCACAGCTTTGTTTTGGTCGACCTTAAAAACCCAGGGTGAAGGAAGTCAGTGTGTCCAGTACTGTGCACTAGTGCCAGTAGAGGTCTGCTATACTAAACCATATTTTCTGGTGCAACCAACTTCAGCACACCAATCTAAGCACTCACTGAGAAAGGTTTACAGATGCTGGTGAAGATTCTCAGTCCTCCAGGTCATAGTCATTCCGTAAAAGTTTAAAAAACAATCCGTTGGACTTTTGTTTCCAAGTTCAGTCCTTGGAAATAGTTTTTCAAAACGCATTAAGGAAAGGTTTAGGAGTGTTAATACCTAAATTCAGGGTTCCTACAGCATAATGCAAGTTAAATTCAAGACTTTTTAAGACTTTTTAATGCCACACTTGAAAATAAAACTTTAAGACCAGAAACACAAAAAAAAAACTGCTTGCGACAACTTAACCCAAAGGTTTCAACCACTGCACTAATGTTTCAAATTTTGAAAAGCTTTCCCATACAGGAAGAAAAGCTAAAAACACACAAAATGACAGATATATTTTAACAATTATTTATCTGAATTCACAAACTTTGTTTTAGCAGGGAACAAAACAAATCAGTTTTAAAACCACAACATAACCAGTATAACTAAGTCTTTTTGCAGCTATTTTTCTTTGTATCGTTTTCTTAGTATGTTTGATTTGGTGATAAGTGGAGGTGTTGCAGAGACAAGGGTGGAACTAAACTGAGAAATACCCGCTGTTTCTCGGTAACTCGATTTTGACGCTTTGTGTTTGCGATTAGCCGCGATGCTGACTCCACTGCCTTAATTCCCATATCGTTCTGAGCTTGAATGACTTCTTGCACAAAATCCACTGAGCCTCATATATGTTCCCTGGTTTTAGCCATGGAGAAAACTCTTGGCTGGAGACAATTTTGGTTACATTTCACACTTTGCTCATATTTTCCAGACAAAAAGTTAATGGTGCATCTCCCAAATATTCCACACGAGCGCAACAACGCTTTTATTGGTTCCGCTATCGGGACGGAACCAATAATGGCCGTTATTTTTTCAAATAAATAAAAAGGGTCAATTTTAATGTTTTATTTAGATTACAAAATAAATCATAATAAAAATAATCCTATGTTATGGTGTTTTAAAATCAAAGACCAAAAGAAGGGCACTGATTTAAGACATTTTAATACCAATTAAGGCCTTAGTTTTATTTTGAAGAATTCAATGCCTTTTAAGACTTTTTAAGGACCAACGGCACCCTGAAAAACATTCAATTCAATTAAATTTAATCGGCCAGCTGGGCTCTCACATGATTCTGTCTCTGTGCGTTCGGCTTCGTCTCTTGTTGCGCTGCACTTAGCCTGCTGCTTGCTGACTCAGCATCACCTGCGTTCTCGGCTGTTTCTGTGCTTGAGGCTTGATAAACTGTATGTAAATGAACAACATTATCAGTGTAGTGTAAAAAATCTTTACACTAATATTAGGATTTTGTTTCTTCCAGCTCCCAAAAAGTTGATGGAAAACTTTATTATATTTCTACCAAAGTAATCCTGGCAGAATATTCCATATAAATATTTAATGATTGTAATTATTTTGTAGATTTCTGGATGTAGGCCAAGATAAAAAAAATAATAATAATTTAGTTCCTCTGTTTCTATGTACTTAGTCAGAATATACAAGTTTCCTCCGTTTGCTTTTTATATTTTTAATTGATTAATGAATAATCATGGATAGATTAGGCTGTTAAAGCTTCTCTGTGTGGTTTATATCTCAGACCGCTGTTGTAATATTTTCCCCGTAGATTATGAATATATCAAATAACCCTAACCCTAATACTGGGAGTTATAGGTATTTAATAGATCATTCATATAAAGAGTAAAACTAATTATTTATGATTATTTTAATATGTACAACTATAATCTGCTTCTGCGATGGACTGGCGACCTGTCCAGGTTGTACCCGCCTCTCGCCCGTCTAGCACCAGAATTCCTCGTGACCCCACATGGGATAAGTGTGACAAAAAATGGATGGATGGATGTAATGAAGTAATTTAGACTATGTTATCAGCAGAGTTAATAACCACTAACCTAAGGAAATTGTCTCAGTTTCTTCAAGTGTTAATCTGAAAGGGGGTAGATCTGGCTCAGTGATAAATTATTCACTGTATAATCACAGACAACCAGGCTTTTAGCTAGGAATATTTCATAGGGTGTACATCTTGGTGTATCACATCTTTTGGCTTTTCGCAGCTGTGTTGGTAGCCTGACGTAGTCCGACTCAATTCTGGTCAGAATATGAGTCTGATACTGCTCCATAGAGCTGTGATTAAGAGGCGTGTTTTGAGTGAACCAGGAAAAAAATGCCTCTGCACCTCATCATTTGGATAGACCTACAACCAGCAATAAAAGAAACAGCGAGGAGTGCGTGACGTATGTTAGCGAGGCATAGTTGTTGTCAACAAAATCAAAGCGTGCAGTTGCACGCCTAGAATAGGAAGATGAGCCTTGATCGCGTTTCTCTGTTCCACTCTTTTGAACTTAATTTGCTGTCGATATCTTCTAGAACAGACCTAATAGCTTTAGAATCTACTCACCCAAACTCTCACGCGGCAGCCATTGTTGTTGTCACCCAAAGCGCGCTTTGGTGACGCGCGTGGTTGATTACGTTACTCTTGATCATCTGTCCATCATCGTATAAAGTCCGCCCTGACAATTTGATTGGATAAGCCCTGACAGTGGGCTTTAATACTTTCAGCCGCTACTATGCTGAGCAGAGCCAGACGAACTTCCCCGACCCTCAAACCTTGTGGGGGGGACTAAGTTCGAACTGGCACCCAGGCTACTGTGTTGGGGGTTGCGGTGGTATCCCCACCTCTAAAAAATGTTAAAATCTAGACTTTCTGAAATGCCATTTCCTGCATTTTGAGCTGGAATGCAAATAAGTTAACTTTGTTGCAACACTACTGAGCCAGCTGATGACGGTTTTCACGAAAGTAACAAGCAATGCGTAGAGAGCACATATTGAGAAACAGCCAATGTGTAACTTTATCTCTTACATTTTAGCTCTATGTGTTTATATTTGAAATGTTAATGTTAAAAAAATAGGATGTCAGAAAACAATAAAAGCCAATTCTTTTATTTTAGATAAACTAGCAAAAATTTAACACTTTTCTCATTTCAGTATAAAACCCAGACAAAGCGAACAAAATGTAAGCAGGGCTCGATGTTAACCATTGCCCGATTGCCCGGGGCAAGTAGTTTTTATTGTCAGGAGAGTACAAATTTCATTGCATTTGCCTCGCCGGGCAAGTTCAATGATCGCAAAAAAATAAGTTATCACTGGAAAATTACTTTAAAATCACCGACATTCGCTGAAAACGACCCACAAGTGTTGCCGGGCGCCATTTTTGTTGTTTTGTCCACATTCTTATGTGATTTGAAAAAAGCAGCGGTGATTTTCCGCTAGATGGCGTGATTCAGCTCTTGGGGAGAGAATTCTGCAGAGCAGCAGCTGGATGATGAATTTAATCTATACTATAATACACACTAGATTAAAAATGATCAGTCAGGGATTAGGACAATAATAATATTAATTATATGCGCACAGTGTAAATATTTCTATCATATGGCAGTCTTCTGTACAGTGGTCATACATTAAAAAATGTTCATTAAATTTGTTCTCTTAGACATTGGAGTGGTGCATGTAAATGTTATAGAGCTAAACATGTTAAATTGGTGAGTAGTATTAGTGTAAGTTTTTAACCTGTCAAGTTTTTTTTAGATTTTTAACATTACAATTTATATTTTTCCAAGCACACAACAGTTTAAAAGCAAAGTTTAGTTTGAAAAGAATGTGCAGGAAGGATTGAAAAGCATGTTAACACGGTAATGTAGGCTTGAGTTCATTATCTCGACGCATGCATATACACACCAGGAACCTGGAAACTTACTGAATTACAAAAAAACATTAAAAACAAACATGTTTCATTGATATATATACAAAAAATGAATATTAGGAACTATATTTATCAAACATTATACTGGGCAAGTAAAAATTGTTTCTGGGCAAATGAAATGTGAAAGCCACTTGCCCTGTAAAAATCCTTAACGTCAAACTCTGGTAAGTATTTTATAATATCTATAATTCTTTAATGGTAGTGCCTTGCAAAATTACATTTTTGAAGGGTACTAGACATTAAACAAGAATTAAACATACAGTAGAAACCTATTTTTTATAACACACATACTAAAGTTACTCTTGCTTTATATTCGGAGCTTTGCATGGACAAGAAATCGGCAAAGGAGTTACTGAGATTAAAATCTAAAAGTAGTATTTTTAATTGACCAACTAATTTTAGGAAAGTGCTCGTGAACAATTCCACAGTTATAGCAGCTTGCTTCCTATCCGCTAACCATGCATCTGAACCCTCAGTGTGTATGTGGTCACTGTATCATATTAGCTACACAGTCCTGCTGTATGTGACTTTCTAAAAGATGTCATCTGGCTGCTTTACCCTGCATGTTTGGATGCTTTGCTTGTTTAAACCTTGTTGACAGACAGGGAAGAAGAAAACTATCTTTGCTTGTATTGAATAAGTTATTTGCATTTATCATGATCTCATCATGAGATAGAAAAATCCAGCACACCAAAAAGCTCATTTACTAAATATGCTTAAAATTACAAAAAAGCAAAGACTGCAAACTGATGTAGATGCTTGATTTATCTGATGTGGATGGGGGGATAAATTAACAAGCCTTCTGCATATTTTTATTAAGCCAGGTTTAGCTATGACAGATGCATCAACTCTTAAATCAGATCCCTGGTATGTGCAGGGAACATACGAACACTAATCCAGGAACATAAGATCGGCCATATTTCATCCCAAAATAGTTGCCTTTTCAAACTAACCCAGCAGCTATAAAAACACATTCCCCATCCTAGAGGTTGGCTGTGAGCCATATTAACAAAATCTGTTCCATTATAAAGTTTTCAAGTGATGAGAAAAACGTTCCGACCTAGAACAATGAGCGACGTGCACGGCTCAGATGGATATCTGCTCTACGTGTGAAAATAGCATGAGCTAGGAAGAAAACGGAACCTGGAGGTTGGCCAATAAATTGTCAAAAGACGCCTTGTGAGAATCCTGCAAACACAGAAGGTTCAAGCTGATTAAAACACTGTGATGCACTATTTGTCGCCTCTGGCAGAGCAGGCACTGTAACACATCACAGAGGAGCGGTGGACCACACCAAATACAAAGGTGGCCTCTGAGCGGTTTTATTCCTCAGCCTCAGAAGGCAGTTGGGTTTTCTCTGTGCATGTATGCTACAGAGGCAGCAATGCAATTACAGCCCAGAGGTCTCTGCTCTGTCAGGTTTTAACTGACGTGGGCTGATGAAGGTCGGTCTGTTTTTCCTGTTCAAGGTAGCAAGAAAATTATCTGTTAAAGTAGCTTCTTGTTCCTTCTAAAAGTGGGCTTAAATAAAAGCAGCACAACTCTGCATCTCCACTGCAAAGAGATACATTTTTAATTTTTTTGTCAATAGGGAAATAACTATGCCCTAATAACTATAATGTCAATTGGAAAAACACTTTATAAACACTGCAGTGAAAATATTTGCTCTTGCTGATTTTTTCTATAGATGTTTTTTTACTGAAAGGTCTTAGATCTTAAAAGATAAAATTATGAAATATTAAAGCAGTTTTTAAACTAACCTGTTCTAAGCAATTTTCTCCTAAACAACTGGTTGTATCACTGCTGTTGAGCATTTGCCAAAGCTGCCAGTTAATCTTTTACCTCTATTCAGACTTTTGCCCTTCTCTCATAGGCAGACGTTTCAAATTAACACGATGTTGTGTTTCCCAACTTAAACAACCCGTTTAAAAAGACTTTTCAACTGGATCTAAGTCCAGACTTTTGACTGGGTTATGCATGACGTGCATACTTTCAGCGGGGAAATGAGATGTGCCAAACACAGTGTTTGAGGCTTTTAGACTCTGGCCAAGGAGGCATTTAGGGCTCAGGCCAAACGCTTACAACACTATAAAATGTAGAAGTAGAATTTCTTTACAAGAGTTTTTCAAATCACTGAAATATTTATCAGACAAATCATAAGATTTCTCTAGATGATTATATTTTTGATTTGCTGAAAATAAAAATTGTTTTCTGAGCAGAAAAGTCCACAGTTACATGTTTACCTAGGTGCTGTGTGGATGCCATTCAGAGGTGCCTGGCTACTAAAATGATGTTGTTTTATCATGTGGGCCACCCAGACGGTCACACCAAACTTTACTTGGCCAAACAATGATTTTGTTCTTTTAACCTGTCAGATATAAGCTTGTTGGTGTTGGATCATTGCCCTGCTCCATAGGCCTTTAATATAAGATCATAAACACATAGCTAGATCTTCTCCTGCCTGATTTTCATGGTTCCAGGAAAAGGAAGGTTCTCCACCGTCCCATATTCTCTTCATTCATGGATAACAGCTTATGCTGTGCTGAAGCTTTACAAATGACTTTGTAATACTCTTCTAAAGACTAAAATATGTTTGTAGTGATTTAAAGAATTTAGCATTTATCAGTAAAAAAATAAAATTTATAATTTTCATCGCGATCACTAGGTGAGCGGCCATTTTTGCCCAAATATAGGAACACCTCACTCCTGACATCTGGCAGTGATGCCACGGTGCGGTAAGCCTAGCGCCATTCTCCGAAAGCTTTACCAGCAAATTCAATGGGAACTACTAGACACATCTGCAATCAACAACAATTAGTGAAGATTTCCAGATGACTTCACCATTGAAATTCACAAGAGCTATAGTGAAACTGACAATGCCCACATGCATGGCAGTTGGATGCTGTAATACATTGGGTAAAAGTGAAAAAAAAATATATATATATAGCTATTTATACCCATCCGATTCATGATCCTCCACGCGTTTGTCGTTGTATTGTCGACTTGAAGAGGGAGGATTTGCCATCGAAATTCTGGCCAGAGAAAATAACACGTCATATGTAGCCAACATTTTGAAGAAGAATGTTTTCAAGATGTCTTGGATAATAGCGCGTTGTGTGCCAAACACCAGATACAACTACTGGGACTTGATCAACAGCCCGATACAGCACCATGGCGTCACAAACCAGTAGGTGGCAGTAGTCACTTTGACAAACATGGATTTCTCAGTAAGCACAATTAAATGAAAATTACTCTTAATTAAAAACACTTATTTATTGAACGAGTATGTAAGAATTTTATATTTAAAAGTACTTTCAGAAGTTTGAATTCTGAATCTGACCGGACTTTTTCTTTAAGCAGCTTATTAGGGTGTGTAATTTTCAGCATGGGCATCTAGCGTCAAGACTGCAGACCGCGGCAACATGAACATCTCCCCCACAGCGCTACTCCCCCCGCAGTGCGGTGAGCGTTCACGGGAAAAAATGTCTTCCACGGCGTCGGATACACTACCTTCTCAAGTGATGAGGTTTGTTTACATAGATAATTAATTACACGATAGTATTTTCATTTGGAGTCTGTGTAGAGTTATAGATTTCACATGTAGACTTAAGATAATAAATATACCCGTTATTTTTCACTACATCGTTGTGGCGTAATGGGCGATCTACTTAATCGCTAGTTTGTTGGCTCTGGCGGCTGCGTGGCCGCCAAGATGTCTGCCTCCATAAATACCAGACCCGCTCTATGTAATTATAAATATATAAAAGAACGCTACGGCAAGCGCAAATATTAAGGTTAAGAGTACAGAGCTCGGCGGGTATTGATAAATAACTTTGCAGTTATGTACATAATATATTACATTTCCTGACTGTATATCCCTGTAATTGTACACACCATGGCTTTAAGTTTGGATGACAGCATGATGTGTTGCTTTAAGAAATCCATTTACCCTACTTCTTTTTGTCAGAGAAGGTTTTATTGAACATATTTTTATTCATTCTAATAATAACTGCACGTGACCTTTGATAACTAAATGTGTATTTACTTGGGTTAACCTTGCATGTTCTAAAATAGATTTGATAATTGAAAACAAAGAGTAAATTAGCCATAAATTAACTTTTTTTGGAGATAAACTGAATGAACTCTATGTTGAGCTTACCGTTGGTTGTCTCACATGAGAATATCTTTTGATATTCACTGCATGATTAATATTTGTGTTATATCCTCTCAGCTATAAAGAAAATGGCTGAGCATCAGCGTAGCTGTCAGTAGGAATGAGGAAATTAGCCTTGATTCTGTTTTTCCTGCAAAATTGAGCAGAAGAACACCGGGGCCAATGGCCGACTGCCAAAGATGCACCAAGTTTCTTATGAATGAGTTCGGATTCTCTTACAACTCAGATAAAAACAATTTTACCCCAAGTTTCGTTTGATCAACAAACTGTCCAGGATCATTACAATTGGTTCCAGTTCCAATTGTGTAGCTGATAAAAATGAGAACAAACACAAGTTTAACTAAATTAAGATCAGACAACCATGAGCCTGCAGATTAGGGCTGCCCAGCAGGTGTCTGACAGCTCTTCTAAGGGTAGTTAAATGCTTGAAAACTGGGATAACTTCACTGGAAAGTTACTGTCTTGCTATTAGTGCAGATGCAGCTTTTATTGAACAGTTTCTGCTCCTAAAAAAGGTGCAAAATTAGAAGATTGGCATTGGTGGATTAAATAAGTGAAAGAATAGTTTATCATGTATCCCTCCATCTATCCACTCCCATTTCTGGTGTCACCCATAGCCTTAAGGGGAAAAACTCTGATCTCATTAAGTGTGAGGATGTGTGTGCCCAACAGGAGATGTAAGCGAGGCTGTGTGAAAGAGGGAGAAACACATCCATGACCCTGTGGTAGGAAGAGAACATGGTGAAAAGCTTCAGGATTAAACTTTCATCCTGATCCAGTTACTTTGCTTATAACAAGTTAGATCTGTCAGAATTTTAAAATGTACTAGATAGATATTCTCCATGTGGTCTAACGGTATTTCGAAGGACATCTTTTGGATAATGGTAACATTTTGTTTCCCTTGCCCCTGATAGATTTCAGGGATTTCTTGCTTTGTCTAAGTCCAAGAAGGAAGCATCTCCACCAATGTACAATCATTTTAAGCTGTGACTTTAGGCACTATTCTGTGAAAGTAAATAACTGTTTCAATTGATTTATTTCATCTACAACAATGTCATTGACTTTGTGTTTGGGGCAAATGCAAAGCATGAAAAAAAAAACTAAAATGCGAACAAATTGTATTGTATCTCAGCTTCTATATCAACGATTGCAAAGATATTCCCCTTTTCCTAAAGATGATTAGTCACCTTAGACTGCTTTTTTATTATAAGAGCAATATCTATGCTTATTTCTTACTAAAGCTTCACTCTCTTCGTATTACTAACAAAGCCTTTCAAAGATGTTTTAAAAAAGTATATAAGGACCTTCCAGAGATGGGGAAACTAGTCCAGCTGTGTTCTTATTTAATAATTTAAAACTATCATTTCCAAATCAGCCACAAAAGTTCCCATAAGAAGAAAAAAGTCAAAATATAATTTGAATAGTGCATTATTGTAATGTTTTGGTTCCGTTTTAGTTTTCATTGGTTTCATTTTCATGTTTTATTCTAGTTGTTTTTGGTTATATTAGGCTACGTTCATACTGCAGGCCTTGATCCTCAATTCCGTTTTTGTTTTTTTGTTTTTTTATCCATTTTTTTTGCGTTGCCGTTCACATTTCCAAATATATGCGACTTATATGTGATCTCCTGTGTGACCTGCATTCATACAACCTAAGTGTCCCGCATGCGCAGTAGAGGACGCAATGACGTCACAAGCAAGCGTGCTCTGTGTTTATGGAAGTAAACATGGATGTAGTACTGGAGAACGAACATCTAACGATCTTTCCCAACCTTAAAACCCAATCTTTTCAAGATGGTTAAACATAAATACTACTCTCCGCATTATTGTCCACTATTTTTGTTGTTTATCTTGCCACTTCTGCATAGCAAGAAGATGAAGGGAAACCACTGATCAGATCAGAAAAGATCAGATTCATATCGGATTCAGGACCACATAGCCAAACGGTCTGGGTGGAATTGGAAAAAAATCAGATCCGTGTTGTTCAGACTGTCATGAGAAGATCAGATCCAGGTTGCATATGGGCAAAAAAAAAAAAGAAAAGAAAAAAAATCTGATTTGGGTCACTTCAGGCTGTGGTGTGAACGTAGCCTTAGAGTTCTTATGCGTTTCTTCTTTACCCTCTGTTGCCCCCTTGTGTCAGTTTCCTTCTCCTAGTACCCTTCTAGATGTTCCTGTCCACACCTGCTCCAAATCTATTGATTAGCCTGGTATTTGTTTAGTTTCCCATTTATACTCCTCTTTAGTTACTTTTTGCTGGTTCCTCATCGTGTCTTGATCCTGTGTGTTTTCCCTAACATCTTCTAGTTTTTGGTTTTCTGTGTTCTGGATTTTTGCCTCAGTTGCCACCTTTTGAATTATTAAATCTGCAAGAAACCACTTCAGCTTCCGTCTCTACTTTTGGCTTCTTTAAACCGCCACCCAACTTGACAGTAATTATCGGGGTCAAAGTTGGGAAAATAACAGTGTATTAGGGTTGTCACGATACCAAATTTTTCAACTCGATACCCATACTAAGGAAAATATTCGATACTCAATACCATTTTTGAATACCACAAGGATTAAAACGAAGACTCCAAAAGTCTACTGAATATTTTCATTCATAAATAAAATACAATAAATAAACACAATAAAGGTTGTATGCTGTGCATAATATTAAGCAAGCTTGATAAAAGACTTCCAAAATTAAAATTTAAGTGTTCCTTCATACAGCTATGCTTTGCACACATAACAATGACACTAGCCCGAACCAGTGATTTAAGAAAGATCAGGGTTCAGCAGCTGCACCTGTTACAAATGACGAAGCCTGAAACTGGACTAGTGCGTGGGAATTTTGTCTAATCACAGTCTGTTCAGAAAGTACATTTTCCTCTAATCTGCGCTTTAGATGGGGCTATTTGCTTAGGTGCCACTGGTAGTAGCATAATATCGATACTTTGAAAATGCGGTATCCGGATACAATATTTCAGTATCGATACTTTTTGAGTTTCGATACTGACAACCCTACAGTTTATAGTTATAGATACACTTTATGAGCAGGAGTGAACAAGAGATCTGAGACCTGAAGCAATCAAAAAGGTGGTAATGCTGTCAGTTTTACTTTCAGTTTCAAGCAAGATGCATCCTGAGGCAAGAATATCCATCAGTATATTCTCTGGTAGAATTCATTAGAGATCAATTGACATTTAATCGGTTATTTTTAAGGCAAAGTCTTAACCATTTAAAGGTATTGTGGAGGATTTTTTTAAAAGACCACTTTAAAAAGATCAACTTTTTTTAAAAATGCGCATGCAAGAGTATGCACCAGCCAATTTTTCTTCGTGCACACCCCGTTTAAAATGTGCTGTTCTAATAGCTCACATAATCTTACTGTGTCCACATACAGCGGGGACTATATAGTGGAATTAATAGCAAACTCAGTTAACTGACCGTTTGGACAGATGATCAGTGCTTTTTGCTCGGTTGGTCAAGTAACTCCTCCCCTACTGCCTGTACCGAAAAGATAGCTAACGGTTCGAGCACATGGGAGGTCCTTACGTAAACATATCACCAGAATGAATGACAATTAGGAGGACCACTTATTTAGATGATCCACCTGGAAATAAAAGATCATCCTCTATACATTTAAGACATAGGAAGGTGGTGGAGGAGTGTTTTTTTCTTGGCCAAGAAAGAGAAAAAAAAAAGTGCAAAAGGTTTTCATTCCACCAGAAAAGTAGGATCCTGCAAAATTATTTATATTTTTGCACTTTTTATTTGATTGATTTTCGTAAACTCCATTTTATTTTTAATTTACACCAGTAATGTCCAGTTTTTCTTAAAAAGGGAAATCGTCAACTTTTTTTTATTATTATTTCAACACAAAACTTAAACAACTTATAAAAATAGGGAACTGATCTAGATTCTTGATAGAAAACTGCATGTATCTGTGGTTCTTTGAGGGGAAATATAGGGAAACTCCTTGGAAGCTGGTTTGAGAATTTTAGAACATGACTGTAGAGTTGGCTTTAGGGACATATCTAAGGTGGAATGCTAATGGGTCTGTGTTTTTGTGTCCTGCAATTCTCCAAAGAGAGGAAACAGTAGCAGACATCATTCAAAAACTCTCCTAAAAGCTCCCAAACATACTCAGTACAAATGAGGTCTATTAAAACCTGTACCTAAATGCCCACACACTGAGAGCCTGTGTGTTTTGCTCTGTTAAGTCTAATGGGTTTCTTTCCTTCCTTTTATCTTTGTTCTCAGGTGTTTTGAAAAAAAAAAGAACAGACTTCACCCACTGTTCTCTGCGTGGCTTAACCATGAGCAGAGGGATGTTTCTGGGTAAGTGGGGATAAAGGTACAAGGTATGTTTAATCCACCATTGTGTGAGCGTTTGAGTCAAAACCTTCCTCTTCTCTTTCTGGACTTATCACTTGGAAACCAATATACTAACCTGAACAAAATGTATTAGTATAGTATATATTAGTATATAGTGCAAAAAGAGCCACATTTAAGAACTTAAATAATCTACAAATATGATTTACATGGAGAAAAAACTTTGGCCCCATTACTGACCTCTGGGGGATGTCCCAGCATGATGGTTCCAGTACTTACCCTACTTCTACTGTTTTTAGGGTATAACTTTGCTTAACAGTTTTCAACTCTTAAAGACAACAGCAATTAGCATGTATATATTCAATACAGCCTCAAGAGGCTTGTTCTCTTGGAAGTAGCCAATCAAAAGCGGTATATTTTTCCCCAGTACATATCACCCGAAAATTCATAAAAGACCACACAGGTGAGCAGAAAGAAGCCCAAACATAAGGGCTTAGCAACGGCTGGCAAGAACTACTAGCCTCGTGGGATCATCCTGATCTCGCGAGGCTTTCAAGGTTTCACTTTCATAAATCAGTCTGGAGGCCTACTCCGTTAAAAAAATTTTGGAGCCGTTCACCAAGCGAGCGTCCAATCAGCGTTAGCTTTTAGAGGCGGGTTGAGGTGTACTTATATAGCGAGCGCAACAGTTCAGTCTAAAAGGAACATGGCGGCTTCAGCCCATGAAACTAAGCGTTGGCGTGGCTCCGAGCAAAAGTTTTGTAGGAATTACAAAATTTCTTCACTGAAAGAAGACGCGAGAAACACCTGCTCTGGAGGCTTTTCTCAAGAGGAAAAGATGTTTTTACGCTCTTCTCCCGACAATTCGACGAGTAAAGCCAGCTTGTGGTTTTAAATTAAATGCGCTCTGTTATACGTCGCGCTGGCGGTGGAATCACGGTTGGTTTTATTTGGCCGAAAGTCTATCACCAACGCCAGGCCGATCAGCTAACCAGTATTTTTAAGCCCCTTCCCAAAATTACTTCAGCGGAAGGTTTCCAGATGGATATCGCAGGGGCAGTGTCAAATTTCTTGCGGAGTCAGGTTAGTGTGGCACATAATCAATATAAACTGATCCATTATATGCCCAAACTGTGGTACTTCTTCAACTGCAGCTCAACACTCAACCTTTATGCCTCATGTAGCTTTATCCAATCATGGTAATGCTGAGTTTAGGAAGTAAACAAACATGTTGAGTAAAGCAAGAAAAAAAAAAGTCAACCACTTTATAAACAAGACAAAAGCACTCTTTGGCATTCTCAGATTTAGTGGTGCTACATGCTAAGCTAACGCTTATCTTTGAGCAACTAAAAAGAGCCAGTAATTCTGCAGTTTCAGCAACCGCAAAGATGAAAACTTTATGACAACATAAGCTAATGCTAGCTGCTATTATCTTGCCAGTTAACTCATATACTGCCAATTAACGGGGTTCGGTTGATCAGCTCCACCTATGAGATATGATTTTTTAGAAGCAGTGCGTTAGGAATCAGTACAGAAGCGTGTTTATCAGCTGGTTCAGTCAGAAAATAAAAAGGTTCAGTTAGAAAACAAGCAGAGTAGCACAGAAACAACCAGTGCACCCCCTGCACTCCTGTTAGTTGCAGAGATATTGGAGGCTAATCTGGTTGATCAAAACACATAATGATGGAGCCAGACTGAAACAGGCAATTAGAGTGGAAATAAGCTACATAACATGTAGTTTAGTCAATCACTAAAGAAAATTCAGCAAAAAAAAAAACAGAAATACATTGTACCACCAAGGCATCAGGAGCAGTTGTTGAAGAAAAAGACTCATCGGTCTAATCCGACCAAGACAAAGTGTTCCTGTTCAAATCCCAGCAGCATTTAGCAAACCTCAATCATTCCCATTTTTGATGGTAGTAAAGAAAAGCCTGTAGACACAGGCTCTTCACGCATCCAACTGACTTAAACTGTGCTTTAACATTTTTCCCATTTGGAATTGTGACCAAGAGAAGTGGGAATATAAAGCTGGAGTATAGGGCCTTCGTCATAAAACTGTCCTTGACATTCCAACACACTTCCTCTACACTTATTAGCACATTATTTTGTTCGGCACTCTGACTTCATGCTTTTGCTTTCCACATATCTTTATAACTGATGACAATAAGTGGGACTGTCAATCACCACACATTTGAAAAAGTGGGAATAACATGCATGGTTCCCGATTCTCCTTGCAGGATCGGTGCCCGCCTCCAGGGGTCTTTGCAATAAAGTAGGGGTATAGAAGAGATAATTGTAGCAATTTTAGCGTTTTCTTGCAGATTTCCATTGTGTTGAACATACTTTTCTTTGTTCTTCTTATATTTTCAGAAGACATACAGGTAATCTGTTTCAAAATCAGATATAGATTTTAATTACACATTCTTTGAAATGATATTTTCCTGTTGCACCACCTGCACACGTCTATATTTACCATAGACATCTCATATTGGATGTGGAAAGCCAATCAGGTTGAAGGAAACTGTCCTTTGCGTAAGTAAGTAAATGTATTTGTATAGCACTTTTCACAGATAAAAATCACAAAGTGCTTGACAGTAAAAATGTAATACAATAAAACAATGTGGAATACAATGTATCAATAAATGGAAACATACAAAGCCATAAAAAACACACATCTAATTAAAAAGCCTGCTTGAATAGCAGCGTCTTCAGTTGCATTTTTAAAAGAATCAACAGAATTCATACAGTGTGAAGGAGGCAAAGCATTCCACAGACTCTGAGCCACTAAATGAAATGAACGATTCCCTCTGGTTTTAAAACGAGTGCCTAGAACCACTAACAAAGTTTGGCCTGTTGACCTCAGACTATGGGACGAAGTATTAAGCTCTACCAGCCTAGGGATATAAGGAGGAACTTGACCGTGCAGGGCTCCAAAAGTAAGAACAAGGTTTTTAAATTGGATTCTATACTGGACTGGTAACCAGTGCAGAGCTGCCAATACTGGTGTAATGTGTTCTCTTTTGTTAATACGAGTTAAAAGCCTTGCAACAGAGTTCTGGACAACCTGGAGAAGGTAAAGCTCCTTCTTACTCAAACAAGGAAAAAAAGACTGTTGCAATAGTCTAACCGTAAGGAGATAAAAGCATGAATAATTATTTCCAACTCACCCTTTGACACTAGTGGTCTTAATTTTTAAATATTCCTTAGTTAGAAGTACTAGTACTCATACTTGTCATCTCCCGCTTTATCCGGAACCGGGTCGCGGGGGCAGCAGACTAAGCAGAGACTCCCAGACTTCCCTAGACTGGCACTCTCCAAGCTCTGTTGGGGAAGCCCTAGGCGCTCCCAGGCCAGCCGATCCATCATACTCTCCAGCGTGTCCTGGGTCGTCCTCTGGGCCTCCTCCTCCTCCCGGTGGCATCCGAAGAAGATGTCCAAGCTACCTCCACTATTTACTCTCGATGCGGAGGGAGAACCGCTCTCACACACTGGGCCTCTTGCACCCCATTCTCTAAGGGAGAGCCTCATGGCACCCTGCGGAGGCTCAGGATATGCTTTATATCCGGGATCTCGTTCTTTCGTCATGATCCAGATTTCATTATCATAGGTGAGGGTAGGAATGTAGACCTACAGGTAAATGTGAGAGCAGTGCCAGGCTGCCAGCTTTCTCTTTCACCACCTCTCCTAGACCGGGCCAGCGCCCCGTGATATTGCAGCAGCTTAACCCAGATCCGCTTCATCGCATCTCCCGCTTCCATTCTTCCCTCACTCGTGAACAGGACCCCAAGATACTTGAACTCCTCCACTTGGAGGTGCAGGGGACTCTCCACCTGAAACTGACAGGCCACCTTTTTCCCGGTCCGAGAACCATGGCTCCTCGGATTTGGAGAGGGGAGCTGATTCTCATCCTGCACTGTCTAGTTATTAGAAGTAACAGTTCCTGATGAATTGTTTAGAGTGGTTCTCCAAGGACATTGCTGAATAGAACACAACACCTAAGCTCCTGAGGCTCGGCTGAACAGATGAGCCTGTTACTTTGTCTGAGGGATTTTACTTTCAGGTGCGATAATTAGCGTTTCAGTTTTCTCAGAGTTCAGAAGTAGGAAATTGTGTACTGTAGTGTTTGCTTTACAATTAGTAAACTCAGCTCTCTTAAAAAACTTGAATGATTTGGGTTTGTGTATGTGACTCATTAAAAGCTTCTCCCTGATAAATTAGATCTGGGTTTCATCCGACAATCAAGTCTCAAAGCAAATGCCAGATTAGTCATTTAAGCTTGCAGTGAATACAAGGTATCTGGGAGCTGTCTGGCTGCAGGCTACGGAAAAAGCTAAAACTGGCACCTAAACTATCATAGTGAACATTTAGAGATAGTGTCCTCCGGTTAAAATGTTTCATCACTACAATGTTGAACCGATAACAATAAGCCATAAGATGTGATGAATGGAGAGCATATCGGATAAAGTGACAGCATGTGGTATTTTAGCTTTCTTTATGAAATGATTTTAAAACGTTATGTTGAAATTCCTACAGAATCATCTCTCAGAGCATTTATCAGGCAGTGAAAGCTTTGTGTGCCCAGAAACATCAGTTCTAGGGTTGGGCAGGGAGAGTGCTGGCACTGATGAGGGAATCAGGCCTTTGTTTGAAGCCTATAAAACTAAACTGAGTCACTTTTAATTAAATATTTGGCTTTTAAATGTATTTGCGGATGAGAGAAGGATGTTTTTGTTGAAGGCTTAAGCCATCACATGGCTGTCAGTGAACTCAAAAGCATGTCTGGTGCTGGACAAAGAATAAAATTGAGTATTATGGAAGAAATTGGAAAAATATGCTTCTAAACTCTGTCCAAGCATTGTCCTCTTATCCTTGCTGAGTCATGAGTCGGGGCAGTGCCTATCTCCATCTGTCAATGGGTGGGAGGAGATGAACACTCTGGTCATGTGGACAAAACCACCGCAACGAAACAGAGTACCTGGAGGGAGCATGTACCAAGAAAACCTGCTGAATTCCTGTAGAAAGCCCAACGGCCTGGATTCAAACACAGACTAATTAAAATAAATAATGTCTCATATCTGATATAATGTTACTGGGGTTTTTTTGGTTTTTTTTTTTATATATACAGAGTGCTTTTCTGACAAATTGGTATTTGTAAACATGCTTTGAGGCTTTTGTGATATAAACACTTAGAATATAATCTTTTCAAACCACTTTATATCTTAAATGTGAAAAGGAAAACCCTTGTGATTAATGTTCTGTCTAGCTTGAAGTTTTAGTGAGTGGGTGTCGTTTTTGCCATAGGTAAAAGAACTCATATCAAAATAACAAATGCACATCTATTTTTTTATATAATATCCTCAGCAGCAAGATTAATGCATCTTTGTATTGTGTTAGTCAGGTGGATGGGAGCACCTGCAATAAAACATTGGGTAAAATTATAGGCATCTGCCAACAGAAAAACACAAAATAAAAAAATAGGAATGTTGCAATTAGAGCACTACTGATGACATGTTTTACATGTACATGCTTTTTATTCATTAGAAAAGGACTAAAGGTTAGGGTTAGGGTTAGGCCGCCACTGCCGCCGCCGCTGCAGCTGCTCTGGTGGCTTCACCGTCACACTACTGATTGGGGAAACTCACCTCAGCTTATTAACTGTGCTTGAGTGGTTAGACTCAAGTGTGTCTTGTGGTGTGTTCAGGTGACTTGGAAAAAATATGGGACCATGGAATTCTAACCTAAGTTAGATCATCATGGCGGAAATGGGTCTATAGAGCGATTGGCAGTGTTTGGTAAATAAATGGTAGGGATGGGACGATTTATGAAAACCGCCAGAATCGTTCGGTTCGACTGTCTCGATTCGGTTGGCGTGTGTTTTCGTTCGGTTCATCGCTGCTCGAGGAAGCAATTACATCTCCAGAGCAGAGAAGGTGGCAGTTACACTGCGGCACAAAAGCCAACCGCCAGTAGTAAAAACAAGAAGAAGAAGCGAAGCGAAGCCTTAGCTGGGTGTAGCAGGGAAAAAAATCTGTTGTTGTGAGAATTTGTGTGTCGGACTGGCAAATTAGAAAGAACAGGAGTTGAAGACGGCAGCGCCAGCAGCAGTTTATAGGTCTGCTGTATGGGACAAACTTTGCATTTAAAGTGACCTACCGTGATGACGGCAGAAAGAAAGTTGTGGATAAAAAGTGCAACACGCTTTTGTTTATGCTAACAGCAACATGTCATGCTAAACCCGAAATCCCTCATATATCACCTCCGTCAGCAACCCCGCTCCGCTCCGCTGGGCGCTCCAGACCGGCTGCTCAAAGCAAAGCCTACAGCCCCCACCCTGTGGCTTTCGTCTGCTCCCCCTCTGAGTTCCTTGGAGATGGTAGAGAGCATGTAACCTGACAATAAAGCCAGATTGATATGTGTAGCTAGCTGGGCGGATCGGTGACATGCATCTGGCTGTTTTGTCAGGTTAGAGAGCATGCCTAAGATGAGTTAAATTCAAAGCAGCAAAACATATGGAAATGATCCAGGGTTTCCACGGATCATTTTGGGGATTTTACGTAATTTCATAATTTTCATAATTCTTTCTGGAATTTCGTGTAACAATCAACATGTATCGAATCTAACCGAAAACTGTGACCAGAAACCATGAATCGAACCGAACCGGTGGATTTTGTGAACCGCTCCACCCCTAATAGATGGTAAATGGTCTGTACTTATAAAGCTCTTTTTTTAAGTCAGAGGACTTGACAAAAACACTTTAAACTACATTTAGTCATTCACAATTCACACACTGGCGCTACCAGTCCCTCTGACCACCATCAGTAGGCAATGCGGGTGAAGTCTCTTGCCGAAGACCAATGTCACCCCAAAAAGAATTTCACTGTTGAAAGCCAAACAAAGCTGTCGGTGTTCCTAGGTTCACCAGATTCCCGGTGACAGAACCAGTATGGGGAAAAGCACCACCTCCTCTAGAGTCTAGGTCTGGATGACAGTCACTTTCAAGCGGTAATTCCATGTATCCATGACCCAGTTCTGGAGCTCAGACAGGAGCAGCAAGAAATGAATGCCAGAACACCAGCAGACCAAAAAACAGAACCGGGACCAGGCTGGCGGGGAAACAGCACCAATGGGGAGAGGCAACAGCTGTCATGGGCTAGCTACGTAAGTTATCTGTGGAGGAACGGATGAGCACAGCAGTAGATCTGATAAGTCCACGGGGAAGACAGAACACTACTGGTAGAACAGTGGCAGAGGTAGGATAGGCTACCGCTGGCTGGGGCTAGCCTCTAGGGCAGGGGTGTCAAAGTGGTTCCAGAAAGGGCCGTGTGGCTGCAGGTTTTCATCTCATCAAGTCATCATGTTCAGATTGGACTCACTTGATGAGATGACAGGAGTCTGGTGTGCTATTGCTTGGTTGGAAAGAAAACCTGCAGCCACACGGCCCTTTCGGAACCAGTTTGACACCCCCTGCTCTAGAGGCTAAATGCATCAGATGAAAGGACTACTGGGTAGGATCAGCAAAGCTTGCCTGGGCAGACAGTGTTGGAACTGGGGAGAGAAGATATCTATCTGCACCGGAGGTAGGACAAAGAAACAGTACTTCTAAGGTTAAGTTAAAGTGGCTCATATCGTCTTAAGAGCATTTCCATTTCATCCTTTGTCAACATTATTTTCCTCCATCTATCTTTTCTTCTTTGAGCTTTTATGGCACTAGTGGCTCACTTTTTTGACAGTAGGCTGACAGGAAAGGGTATATGAGAGAGGGGGAGAGACAGCAAAGGAGGATTCGAACCTGGGTCAGCCGCGTTGAGGACTAAGGCCTCCGTACATGGGTCGTGCTCGCTAACCATTGTGCCACTGAAGCACTGCCTCTCCATCTGCCATTTTTTATTTAAAAAAAAAGGTAGTCTCAGCTGCGGTCCTTTATTGTAGACCACAGCAACATCTACTCCTGACTCCCTGGATTTTTTGATGTGAATATAAACAGAAGTTCAGGTTTTTAAATTTCTGCTTATTTCGCCGCCAATCAAATTTCAAACTTCGCCAAAGTCAGGCCCTTCGCCTCAGTAAATTTGCCACCTGTTTTGCTCTGCTTTGCTCCAGATTCCTCGAGATAGAAATAACATGGGAATCCTTTGCTTGGCTGCGAAATTCGTGTTAAGTGTGAAGGTAAATTAAAGCAATAAGGAGTGCTGCATAAATGGAGCAGATGCCATGTCAACAGGTTTCTAACAAAGGAGAAATTGTAACCACCATTCCTATTTAAACTCCAAGCCAGAAAAAAAAAAAATAATAATAATATATATATATATATATATATATACATACACTTTAAAACAACACATCCAGTAAAACAAAACACTAAAACGTTTTAGAAAAAAAAAAACAACAATGGCAGAATTCAATATCATAGTATTGAGAACAAATAGAGGGCAATAGCTTTTTTCCAATCTGTTTTAAATATGGACACAAATGGGCAGCTATACTTTATTAGGGATGAAATAAGGAAGTTTTAAGTTTTGTTAAAATGTGAAGCTTGTTACTTTAGTTCATATTTGAAAATGCTGTTTTTTTTGTCTGAAATTTGTATTCAGATATAGCTCTAAACTTTAACTAGGACATTTAAGCTTTAAATGTATGTAAAATGAGTGAAAGTGTGACTCATTTGACAGTGTAATGATCTGGCAATGTTAAAGTTGTGGCTTTAATGTCTTCCTCTGGTCAAGCGTGATTGTTATCCAAAAACTGAACAAATAACGACGCTAATTACAGGAAATGTATATACTTATGGCTTATTATATAATTTAATCACTGCTTAATATTCTGTATTTGCTGTATTTTTGGTGAATTCTATTGTATGCTTTTTATATGTATTGATAATTAATTTATTGATCTATTTTTAATTGTGTCAGAGTCGGTCCTGTGTATCTTGGAATAGAAATTATGAATCTGTAATGATGTAATATTATTTTAGAAAAATGTGTGGCCTCTTATAAAGATACAACTAGGTTTAAAGGAGTTCACATTTAATAAAGGCAATAATTCTACCTTTTTTTTAAATTGTCTTTCTGCTCATTAAAGACAGATTTTTTTGGGTGTGCACATTTCAATAGAAACCCAGCAGACTGTATTTCAGTTTACTCCTCTGGATCTGATGCGTGCTGAAGCTGTTAAATGATGCATGTCATGTTTTGATGAACATTGTGTTCCATCCACGGCTCATTATTTTACTGTAACCGCCTCTAACAAAAATCCTCCTCTGTGTTATGGGAGAATCTCTTTCTCATACCTTTGGAAGACAGACTTCATAGGTAACTGGTTCCAAAATGTAAACATTGACAACATTTAAAAAAACTGTGCTTATTATCTCTGCTTCTATCTTAGTTTGACATGTTGTCATGAATTTCTATCACCACCGAAACTCTTTGTTAGTTTTATTCATATTCTGATCCATTATACAGTGAGCTTACTTAAGGTACAAGTTTATAGTAAGCAGGGGATAGCCAGTTTACGTTTTATACCCTAATTTGAATAAACCTCTGTAGATATGTACATCCCCCTCTGCGAACAAAGCTATGAATTCAATATAAAGCATTTTCCTTAGAGCTACAAAATACTATTTTGAATAAAAGGTTTAAAGAACTACAAGACTGAGCTCCGTTATATCATTAGAAATGAATATCTGTTAATGAAGGATGTCAGAAATCCAGTTCTATTTCCCTCTTCTAGTTCTAAAGAATCATTTATTACTGAGCTGTTCACAGCTGACAAGCTTAGATTTACCAAAGAATAATTCAAACATTTATTATTGGTCATAGCGGCACCATTTTTCAATTAATCTGATTTTAAGCCACAAATCAGACCAGCTGTACTGTTCAGCTTGGCCATATGTCTCTGTAAAAGCTGCTAAATAAAAAAAGCAACATATCCTCATCATGCACTGTATGCTATTTGTTCTCCTTGCCAAATTTTGAATTAAACTGCGTTCAGTGCAAAGCCATTAAACCCAATGATGAACTGCCATGTTTGATTATACAATCTATTGTATTTTTCAGGGACAGTGCAAGCATGGTCAACTCCCTGTTATGTTATTTTCTTCAAATAAATCATCTAAACAAATGACAGCTTGTAATCATTGGGGAATAATTCTTAGAAAACCATCATATTGATCTAGTCTCAGCACATTGTGCTATTCTTCTTTTCCTGCTGTGCGGATCCTGTTGGCTCAATCTGTGGAAGCATCTCTAGAGGAAAGAGCTATAAATCAGCATATTCGAGGAAAAAATACAAATAAAAGCGCAATGTAGAGAGCCGCGCTGAAGGATTATTCAAAATATGTGGTTTTTAAAGAAAGCTTTACAAGATCCAGAAGCTTCTTTTAAGTCTTTTTCCTGCCAGTGAGGGAGCTGCCTGTTGTCACAAATAAACCTAATGAAGATGGGCTGGGACAGTAGCAGTCAGTCTGATGATGCTGTTGTTTTTGTTTAGGTGTACACTAACTTGTGTTGATACCGCTTTTTACTTTATAGCATGCTGCAACCACAGCCTTACATGTATCTTAATCTTTTCTATGTGATAGTGCTTCACAAAGGAAAAAAAGATGTGTGGAAGTGACAAATGCAAATCTAGCCAATGATGATCATTTCAGATGCTTTTTTGGATTTTATTTCTTTTAACTCTGATTCCGCCAGATGGATTTGCTCCACATATCCATCTGGAAACCTTCCGCTGAAGTAATTTTTGGGAAGTGGCTAAAATACTGGTTAGGCTGATTGGCCTATGTTGGTGATAGATAGACAGCCAAATAAAACCAATCAAATCAACCTAAGCATATGACGTGACTAACAGAGCGACGATTAAGAGGAGCCAATTGATAGATCAAACTCTTGTCGAAACCAGTCGGCGAGAAGAGAGCAAAACATCTTTTTCCTCTGAGAAAAGCCTCCAGAGCAGTGTTTTGCTCTTCTTTCAGTGGTAAGAAATATTTGCAATTCCCCAAAAACTTGCTCGATAGCCACGCTTAACGCTTAGTTCTCATCGCAGTTGTCGCCACCATGTTCTTTTTAGACTGAACTGTCACGGCTTCTCTAAGGCCACACCTCAACCCACCAAAGCCAACGCTGATTGGACGTTCGCTTGGTGAACGCTCCAAATTTTCTTTAACGGAGAGTCTCCAGACTGATTAGCTAGCGAGTGAAAGCTGGAAAGCTCGCGAGATCAGATGGTCTCACACGAGGCAAATTTTCTTTGCCATCACCACACCTGTAGAGACTAGAATGTTGTTTTTTTGTTTCGTTTTTTTTTTTTGCAAACTTTGTGGTCTTGTCACAAATTATATACAGTTCTGGATTTTTTTTTTCTTTTTAACTTTTTATTTTCAATAACAAATTTTATATCAACACATACATATGTCCACCCTTGTCACATCTCACAATTCACATCTTAATATCTGACCTTTCACTAACATCACGCATACAGGCCGTCTATTCCAACTCCACTAACAGTTATCCAGGGGCTATTGATGGAAAAAATAACAAAAAGAACCTCCGAAAACGACAAATAAAGATACATTTCCTTCAGATAGACATTAGCCCGATTAAGAGAAACCCATATTCATTAACAACATCCATGGATTTATAATTTACAATGATTACAGTGAAACGTACAAAAGTAGGCACGATGGGAGAACAGATTAAAGTAATAAAAGCACATAATACAAGATAAAGTCAAGAGATACACAATCTACAGTAATATATATATATATAAAAAAAAAAAAAGAGGCGTCAAGGTCCCAATATGAATTTAGTTCTGGATTTTAGCTAGGACATTTTAGGTCTGACCTTATGTAGAACAAATGTGGCTCATTGAGAAGTCTTCTAGCATAAGGAAAATAAATTTGCCGGTGGGGCAGAAGCTATTGTCACCTGCCTGCAAGCATTTAGGGTTAGTCTGAGTTTATGACAGCGTCTGATGGACACTGGGTTGCATTTTAATAGCACTTTCCTTACACTTTTGTGCAAAAAAGGAAGTAAAAGTGTTTAAAACACAGATATCTGCCTGATTTTCAACATAAGCTTTCTGTGTTAGCAGCGGCATTGCTGAAATTCGCTGGACAGAGCCTGGGGAGGGTGGTCAGACGTCAGTAAAAGAGCCACTACACTCATGAAAAATTGGTCGTAGCGGTCCTAATTTCAGTGTAGCAGTGATGAATGGTAGTTCTCTATATTGGCAAGAAGCATGATATTGTATTAGCATGGTAATAAGGTGTGAATAGTGTAACGTTCTTGATTGGTCGGTATAAGTAGAAATATGCTGTATGGATTCAGACCGTTATCCTGCTGGAAGGTAAACCTCTGTCCAGGATTGGCCCTGAGTTTGTCCAGTCTGTCCCTGCTGAATGAACTGTCCTCATATTATGATCCTGCCGCCATGTCTTACCATGGGGATTGAGTGGTTGGTCAGGATGGTCTGCAGTTTTAGTTTTCCTCCTTAAAGTGTTTTTATTTTAGCCCACAAAGTTTAACATTGGTTTCATGATACCAGAGCACCATGTGTCTCTCATTCCTTTCTTATAATAATGAATTGACACTCTTCCATGAAGGCCAGATTTATGGCCTGAATGGTTGTTATTCTGGTTTTGATTCTCTGTAGCTCCTCCAGAGTTACCATGACCTTTTCTGATCCATCAGTTTAGATGGACAGTGATATTTAGGTCAGTTTACTTTCCACGTTGAGATGTCGGACTGAGCAGCGTCCCATGAGCTGGTTATTACCGAATCTACCACCACTTTCAACTTCTCAACAACTTAATTCTTGACCAGTCTGCCATGTACAAAAGGGGCTAAAAAAATGAAAAAAACTCTCCATTTATTACCACTTTGCATCAAATGACAATCCACTTGTCTATGTTTGTCATTATAATCTGACAAAATATGAAACTAAACAAGGAAATATCTTTGAAAATAACTTGTTTGCCTGGTCTAATAAAAACTAGTTCATTACACCATGACCTAACTGCTCCATTTTTTTTTTACCACTAACTCCTTCTGAAACTTAAAGTACATCCCAGTGTTTATTCAACACATATGAACAAACAGGGTTTTAGTTTTGCAGAAGAAAATGAAATGAAAACATTCATTTCTCTGAACGCCTACAGATCCTCTCTGACAGCATCAGCTGTTCTAAAGCTATGAGTTCATTTATATGAGAAGCGGGTTTATTACTTAGAACATCATCTCATCTATTTAATGTCTCAGCCTTTCTGACGGGCTTTTGCAGACCCTGTTCTCAACAGTCTCTGCTTCATGTTTCTGTATTTTGTTACCTTTTAAGGATTCAAATATTTTCCATGATAATAATAAAAAACACGTGGTATCTAATAAGCATTCTTCAAGCTTTCTTTATTCTCTGTTTTTCTGCTATTCTTTCTGATTAGTCAGAGTTCGCTTTCGTTTTGTTTTTTCTTATAATGCTTCTCTGAATCACATCTGTTTCAGTGTTTTGCTCTCAGAAAGCAGATGAATTCTGAAATATTAATAATTAAAAATAATCTATTTGAGACTGCATCTTAAAATCTTGGTAACTTGATAAAAGAGGTAATCCTGTTCCAAAATCCCAACCAAGATAAATGAAAGACATTTATTCTGGTATTAGTGTTCTACAGTTGTGTGGTAAACAACTACAGAAAACTCCCTCACCCTACCTTGAATTTCAGTAAACTTTGTTTTTAGACTTAGACAAACTTTATTGTAATCTTGTATAAAAAAAAATGTGTACAAACAGAATTTTGATGCATACAGTTTTTCAACAGTGAATGAGCGTCTTAAAATAGTGAAATGAATATTACCGTTTATAATTTGCAGAAGTGATCAAGAATGTAGGCAGTGTGGGAGAAAAGGAAAACCAGTTTAAAGTCAAAGTGGAAAAGGCGTTAATGTGGAAAGGTTCAGTGCAGTGCAAATAAATTAATATGGTGCTAAATGCAGTAGAACTTTGACTTATGCTCTGCCATTCAATTTCAATTCAATTCAATTTAATTTTATTTATATAAGCTGATCACAATCCACAACATGTCATCTCAAAGGCACTTTTGTAAGTTTACTTAGGGTCATCCAGTCAAATTGAATTACAAAAGAGTTTTTCTATCTAAGGAGAAAACCAAGTTGAGTTGCATCAACTCAAATACAATCCCACACTAAAAGCATACTTGTAGCGACGAGTGGAGGAAGGAAAAACTCTGTTTTGGCAGGGCTCGGCGGGCTTAGAGCCAAGTGTGGCGGCCATCTGCGAGGCGACTGGGGTTCAGGAGACAGAAGCAGAGATACAAAAGCAGCTGTAAAAGGCTGACCCAGTTCAGGAAACACAGCCAGGCAGGCGAATGAGCCAGCTCCCATGTCAGAGGATGAAGAGCACATCCAGTTAGTCGATCAGAGAAAACAGGACTACACTGGAAAACAGGCGATCTCCAGCATCTATATAAACAAAAGTGTTGATGGAAGCAACACAGCTGATGTTTCTCTCCAGGATGGAGTCACAGCCAACAGGGACAGATGAGGCAAAGCTAATATGGGAGTTAAAGGGATTATGAAAACAAAAAATAAACCATGTTGGTAGTGCAAATATGATGTTTACAAATTTGATGCAGAGTCTGATGGCGGTGGGGGAAAAGCTGTTGCAGGAAGTACTAGCGCTTCTGCACCCTTTTGTCCAGTGAGGTGGTGTTCACAGGCTTCCAGGTTTTTCCTTTCAGGACCGATACATATATCTTATACGCAGCCCGTCCTCATTTACCACAGAAAGTCGTAAAAGCTTTTAAAAGCACAGATGCTTATCAGTATTTCACAGCTTGCTGGCTTTGGGAGAGTAAAGCATATTTTTCATCAATGTGAAAAAACATGGAACAATAGTGAACCTTTCCAGGCCAACCTGAAATGAAAACTACTCCAACAGCTCACCCAGAAGGACATAAAACAATCCAGAGCTTCTTAAGCCTCACTGGTCTTAGTCTGGGTCAATGTCCATGACTCATCACTGAGACAGAGACTAGGTGTAAACTGCCTCCACCATAGCTTAAACCAACTGCTAAACAGACACAACACAAACCTCTTCTTATGTTTGCCAAAAAAGTATCTGGATGATCCCTGAAAACCTTTGGGAAAATATTCTGGGGAAGTAGTAGAGAAAGGAGGGATTTTCAGTCCCTTCACAGTCATCAAGAAAGCTTCTCTTGTCAGTTATCACAAACAATTCAAGCCTCAAAGCGACACAAAACCAGTCAAAAGTTTTATCTGTGTAATTAGAATAGCTTTTTTTACCTAAATGATGAGTTTTTTTTTCATGTTGGCTATCTTTGTTAGATCTGAAACTAGTTTGAAACACTTAATCATTGGATTAAACAACAGAAACGGGAGGATAACTGTAAATATATTCATTTTTAAAACATGTTGTAGACGCCACCAGCAAAGAGGAACCTTCATTTTCTCCTTCCTTTCCCCACCGCCCCCTTCCACCTCTTCCCTCCTGCATCAGCATATCTCAGAAGAACGTAGAACGAGACCAACTTGACAAAAAAAAAAACGCTCTCCAGTGGTCTCCACAGCAGAGGAGAAAACGACAGAGCCGCGTTTTAACCTCCTCTGCATTTTATTCCCCTCACACGGGCCGACACAAACACCCACTCCTGCACAGTGAGACCATAATCTCTTTGGTCTGTTTGTCGGCCTTTCATGTTTTCCCCCAAAGTCCTCCCAGTTTTTCTGCAGTTGGAAATGTGCTGCTTCAGTGAGGACTGGGAGAACCCGAAACTGTCCCTGTCAATCTGTTCGTTTTGTTCTGTCTCGAGAGCAGGTGGAGCTCATACATACAAATTATTCAACAAAATAAATCTGTCTCTGTTTGCTGCAAACTTTGCAATTCAGCGCAGAGGTTGGGGCTTTTAAGTGACTCAGAGGGCTGTGTGTTCATCCACAGTGGGACAGTAAACGTAAAGAAGTAGTCAGTTAATTAAACATTTCAAAATGTTTTGGGTGTACTATTCCTTTAATTTGAGCAGGCAAATAAGATGATCTGCCAATGGAAGGAGTATTTTTACTCCTTTTTTCTTATTTTAAGTGTAAATTGTCTTGTTCCATTGGCAAAGTGTCTCACTTACCTCCTTAATTCAAGAAAAAATGCACTTAATTTGAGCAAAAATGACTTATTTAGATTTCCATTTTTTGCAGTGCACCGGTGAATAGAAAAATAAAAAGTAAGAGGAAAATCCAATCGCAAATCATCAACTACACAGCTGAAACTTTGCTCCAATTTGGCTCTCCGATAAAGAGATAATCTGAAACACACGACTGAGCTTCCGACTGCAAAGAAAGCAGAAGAACCATGCCAGGAAACCAACCAGTTCAAAGTAACTGTTCTAATTTTGATTCGCTGAATTACGACAGCACCATGGCCATCTATATAAACAACATGTCTCCGCTGCAACATGCTAAAAGGACATTAATTGAAATATTTGTTAGGGTTTGTGCATCCATGTGACCCCATTACGCTACTCCCAAATATTTTTCAGTTTTTCAAGAAAGTGGTAAATAAAGAAGTTAGAAAGTATAAAGTAGGTAAATAGAAAATGAAACTTTAGGTTTTAGATGTGACCGAAGTGGTTGTTATCAATGATAAGCCTGCATGTTAGCTGTCATAAGAAACTTACTATGGGTCATATAACCCTACTATATATATATATATATATCCATCCATCTATCCATCTTCTTCCGCTTATCCGGCCGGGTTGCGGGGCAGCAGTTTCAGTAGGAGGCCCAGACACCCCTCTCCCCCATTCACTTGGGCCAGCTCCTACAGGGAATCCCAAGGTGCTTCTAGGCCAGCAGAGAAACATATAGTCCCCTCCAGCACGTGTCCTGGGTCTCCCCCTGGGCCTCCTCCCAGTGGGATGTGCCTGGAACACCTCACCAGGGTGACATCCTAATCAGATGCCCGAGCCACCTTCAACTGGATCCTCTCTCGATCATTTCAGCCGCTTTGTATCCGGGATCTCGTTCTTTCGGTCATGACTCAAAGCTCATGCCCATATATGAGGACCAGTAAATCAAGGTTTTTTTTGCTCAGCTCTCTCTTCACCACAACAGAGCTGTACAGCGCGACGCTTCACAGCAGACGCCATAACCAATCCGGCTTGTCCAATCTCCCGGCCCATCTTCCCCTCATTCGGGTGAACAAGACCCCAAGATACTTAAACTCCTCCACTAGGGGCAGTAAATCCTCCCCAACCTGGAGAAGGCACTCTACCCTTTTCCGGCTCAAGACCACGGTCTCGGATTTGGAGGCACTGATCCTCAACCGCTAATAAAGGCCATTTAATGGTTGACCACATCAGAAATGGATAGCCAGTGCCATCTTTGTTATTTGTCACAGCCACAACAAATACAGTTATGCTTTGCGAGGAGAGCTCTCACAAAGCAATCTGGGATATATCTGCTCATTTACTGACCAAGGATGATCATTACTTTTCAAGGTGCATTGTGGGAAATTTCAATTCGACCACATTTACATCCACTAGACATTCGGACAATCATCAAAAATGCGTAGCCACTATATAATGCCCTATATAGTGATTAGGGCCGACGTTCGAACACCAAATATATCCGTGGACACTGCGGGGAGTCCACACTGCTCATAGTGTAACGCCCGGATTACGCCCAACTCTGTGGAAGTTATTAGGATTGAAGATTTCGATTCTTTGGCGTTGCCACACCTTAGCAATATGCTTTGGTAATCTAAAGCTCAGACAACTATAACTACATGTCTGTTTAGGGTTGAAAGGTCTAAAATTGTCCATCCAGGATTCCCCTGGAAGTTAAAGAGTTAAAGGGGAAACAACTAGAAAAAAATGTTGAAAATCTTGGAATGGATTATAAAAACTGAACCATAAGACATTGTTTCTATAAATTTTAACTGTCAAGCCATGCTTTTAAATGGGGAATAAACATAACTAGGGCCCTATAATTTCCAAGATCACGGAATCGCGGAATTGGCAAATCAACGCGAAATCTAGTGTAAACGCGGAATTTCTACATTTGACATGAAATTCTGTTTTTTGTGTGGGAGAAGAACGTACGTCGGGGGGAAATGCACACGGGGACGCAAATCTTGGCGACACAACTCCTCCCGCTCCGTCATTTCCGCCTAACCTTCCCCCATCAAAACATTGAAAAAATGGCGAAGCAGCTCTCCACAGCGCCGCTTTTAGCGAAAAAGTTGAGAAACACTTGCTTACATAGTTGCTGTATTTTGCCTTGTTTTTTATGCACTTTGATGTACTGTATGGAAAATATGATTCTTTTTATGAAATACTTTTATATATTCTGAAATTGAGAGGTCCTATTTTTATTTTTTTACTTGAAAAAGTTTAATTAGAACACTTTTATTTATAACCATTGGTTCAAAACCATTAATATTTTGTTAGTACTTTTTAGAATGCAGTGTTATGTTGCATCATGCAGTAAAAGTACTGAGTAAATGTGTTTCTTTTAATTAGATAAATTTAAGGTCATTCCCATTTTATTTGTGTACATTTTAAATCATTAACATTAAAAGCATATTCTTTTTACGACTGAAATAACAGTAAAGGGTAATAAAACTGAATTTGCAAAAATAAAAACGGAAAAAACGTAATTTTCAAAAATTAAAACTTAGAAAACGGAATTTGGGAAAACATAAAACAGATTTTATAGGGCCCTACATAACTGGACCCTGCTCTTTTCCAATCTAAGTTGAAGACATGTGACTCAGGACAATTAGTTGTTTTACATCAGATGATTGCAGGTAGATGGAGTTCACCCAAAATCCCAGACAGAAGATTTTTGGTGAATCTGTAGACAGATAATCGTCTCACAGTACTATCAACTCTCTGAGCCAAGAACGGAAGTAAAAGTGATGTTTGTGTGGGAGCTTTGGTTCAATAGGGCACATTTCAAGATTTCCAAAACTCAGACTGTGAGCCACAGTGGCAGAAGAAAAAATATGCTTCAACATTTGCAGCAAATACATGCCATTAAAAAATAGGAGAGCAGCAGGAACTAAATCCCTTTCAACCAGTAAATATGCACAGGAAATATAAAGATTACATTGGAGCTGAAACAGTAGGCCTGAATAACTGCATTTAAGAACGAGATCCAGATCTAAATATGCATGCTTTGCAAAGAGAGTAAATATCTTTCCACTTTAAGAGGAGGTAGTTTGAGGTCTCGGCAGCAACTTCAACTTTTAAAACAATTAATTAAAACAAATAAGGTACATTCTTATTCTTAGCACAGAATGTAGGCCTAAAGGCTTTCTTTTTATTAAGCAGTCTAGGCAAACATCTTGTTTGTTTCTGCTTCTTAGTACAATTTACATATTTTAGAAGCACGGCTATAAATACTGTTATTAGGACTTCTGTTCATACATTCACCCTTCGTTTACTCAGTCAGTTTCATCACTTTTTCTTGTTTTTAAAGCTCTGGGTTTACCTAGGGTAACCTTAAGAGCTACACACGTGGCTGTGAAACTAAATGACTTCCTCCTGACTTTTTTTATTTATTCAGTAGGTAAAGTTTCATTTTCAAACTTATTAAATCAGCTTATTGGGCTTGAATCATCATTAGGGATTAGGTATGTCTAGATAGGAAAATTTTGGAAAATCTCAATATCCAATTCAACTATTGCTGTTTTACCTATTGCTGATATTTAAAACAAATGACCACACCAAGGGTTGTGCCTCTCCGCTTCAGTTATACACCTTTAAATCCCACTTCTGAAATAGGCAGACACACATGGTAGAAGATAGAAATAAAACTTTCACTGTTACACATATACTAAAAGTTAATGTATACATGTTCGAAATGCTTAACAACTGTTATATAAAAATTTATAATAACCAACAGTTGTACCAGAAACCCCCATGTCGAATGTGTAATCACTGACACTGATGCTATGCACACGCAATTTTGCACAAGACAGAGCGTTTGTTGCAAATTTGCAACAATAGGAATTAAAGGGGATGATATCCAACTATCCCATTTTTACTTATATGACCAATACTGATATTAAATACTGATAAAAACTACTTGCCCCGGGCGATGGTTAACATTGAGCCGTGTTATTATATGTATTCATCTATCTGTATCCCAAATGTTAGAAACATAGAGCTCCTTGATCAAATATGATCAGCATTTGAAGACCATCAAAACCATTAGAATCTTGTTTGCTAGTATTTGTTTAAACCTGTAACCCATAAAAACCATACACTTAGAAGAAGGTATTGAGATTTTATGAGATGGACCAACAAAGTGCTTTGGAACTGGATTTCAATGTGTGAAAGGTGTTATTCAATTTAAATTAGTGCTGTCAAACTGTTAAAAATTTTAATCGCGATTAATCACATAATATCAAATGAGTTAACTCAAGATTAATCGCAAATTATAATCGCATATTTTATCTTTTATTTTTATTTTGGGCATTTGTTTTAAAAAAATGCATATGTGCAATAATGTAAAAACTCAGTTTTTAAATAAGTTTTTTTTAATTATTATTTTTTTAAAGCACTTTTAAAAAAACTAGAATAAAAATATCCTGGTTTAAATTCCGGCCAATAATTATTCAAAAATTGTATAAATAAAAATTACAAAACTACAGAACAGTAAACATTAACTTCAAAGAACTCCATAAAAATAAAGTTTTTTTTCTCAAACATAGGACAAAAATAAAGATGTACTGTTAAAATAAAAGTGCACATTCCGTTATGAAATTCAGACTTAATTAAAATAAAATGAAGTTACTCACAAAATAATAAATAAATCAAACGAATTTACAATAACTGGGCTTTGCAGTCATCTTCAACAACAACATTTTACATGTAGAACATGTTTCAAAATGCTTTAATATTCCTTTGGTCTGAACAGGAATTGTAGCAGCAGCGCAGTCCACATGACTTAATTTATTTCTTTGTCTTGTTGGTACTAAGCCAGTGAGACGCTTGTTTCTTCTGGACAACATAGACATAGGACTCAGGTTTTGTCAAGACAGCCTCTGGGATAACTTTAAAATGAAACTCATTCAGGATACCTTTTAACGTGCGTTAAAACAAAATGTCGCCGTTATAGTCTAAAGCAGTTAACGCGTTAATAATGCTTTAAAACTGACAGCCCTAATTTAAATCAAAAAGTATTTTACTTATCCCAAAAGGGGAAATCTCAGATCTCAATACTCAATAAATTATAGGCCTAATCTTGCAAATTCGATACTATATGGTGTCAAAATTAGATCATCTTTACCCCCTAAAGGACGTGTTAACCAGACAACTGATGTTTTAGTTTTGGCATTTTTCAAAACAATCACAACCTTCATGTTTCAGAGGAGGGCTAATGGGAAAGAAATAAGAAAATGAAAAAGCTACAGCAGCATTGCATTCTAGGTTCTTCAGTATTTTTTTTTTGCCATTAGAAGTTTTGCAGTGTCTATTTCCTCCGGCAAAGAGTCATGGAGCGCTGGGGAAAGCGCCTCAGGAGGGGGTTGGAGCAACGAGAAGATTTCAAACCTGCAAATTTGTCCTCAGACTGCAGAAGCTCAAGTTTCTACAGGTGGCTGTTGACTGTGGAAATATATTTAGAAACGAGTGGGAAGACGGTAATTAAACGCTGCTCAGACAGGTGATGAGGAAGGGCAGGTTAAACTTCAGAAAGAACAGTTGCTTTTACATGCATTTTTCCCAGTGCGCAAACAAACTAGTCTTGATTGGCAAGGCTTTTTAGAGGGGTTGCCATGGCAACAGGTCCGGGGTTGCCGATGTGTAGTGTCAAAAATAAAAAAATGAGCGACTGGAAAGAGGTGCAGAGAAGAACAGGTGAGTGAGAGGGGAGAAAGAATGACAGCATGAGGTAAGTGGCTGACAATATTTCAAATTCAAACCCTGTAATTTTCCCTCAGCTGCTGACGCACTTTTCTGAAAGCAGTGATTGAGTTAAGGAGGCAAAGGGGGGCAGGTTGACAGTCAGGTGTAATCTAACAGAACGTTCTGCAGGCAGAAGATAATTGAGCTAGTCTAAGTGATTATGACCAATTAAGGATGTCGCTAATTAAAGTAATTCTTCAGTAAACTTCAGTCTGCCTTGGACGGCAAGCTATCGCCAGGAAATGATGATAAAAGTAAATAACTCATTAATAAATTTAAATTTGTTCAGGCTTTGTTATCGGTGCCTACCAAACGCAAGGAGCAAACGCCAAGGAGTGCGTTCTGTGCAGAACTGATTCATTAGGATGAAGAGAAAAACAAATATAAATGATGCTCCTGTGCTCTGCTGTAATTCTAAATCAGTGTAATGTAAGGCGCATATAGAAGGTCACCCCCCCCCCCAACCCCCCAACTCCACCTACACTCACAATGTGCCTGGATTCGGAGATAAAGTGATAAAACCCTGTAGATTAAAAGAACCTTTGAGCTTCGCTGTCTGACACCAAAGCAGATGAGCTGCGGTGAGTCATGAGTAGGTAGGGGATGAGACATACAGCACTGATGTATGGCCGAGAAAAAAGAAAGAATGTAGAAAATAAAAGCACTTTCTGCACAGGAAATAGGTTTGGCAGATTTATTTTGCTGTATGTCGAAATACCTTTAAAGGGACTCAGTTTTAAAGCATTATTATAGAAGTAAATTGTATCAGATTAAAAGCAAAACAACAACTCATGTAGCAGACAAATGAAAACTATGGCTGCATCACGCAGCGACACAGACACTTTTTGTCCAAGAACATCATTTATTTGGTCGAATAAATTCTGCCAGTTTGCTTCACCTAATGGCTGAATGTGCACTGAATCATGTGTATAAGTTATTATCTAATATCACACAAGCACTGTTTACAACACACAAGTGCTGCAAAAGTAATTGAATTTGAATCTGGATTATAAATATGGCTCCAAAGTAAAAAAAAAAAAATGTATACCCAGCAGAAAATATATCACAAGCAAATCTAATTCTCCCTCAATCTCTTTCAGTGCAATTATTCATTCAGACATAAGAGTTATACTGAAATCCTTTCATTTTCTGTTTTTGTAGTTATTAAAATTGATAATATAAAGTAGCTTTCATTATAGTGATATTTTAGGGTCAATATTTGCTTAGCTATTTTCTTCTCTGTCAGGACTCCTGTCTGTGTGTTTGTGTTTCTGTGTTTGTCTACCTTCATCCACCAGGAGGCGCCTGGTTCTGGTCCGCCTCCTCACACAACTGCTGATGGTTTCCTCGTTAGCGGAGTGCTCTTTTAAGCCGCTGACTGCCACTACCTCGGCCAGAGTGTTTGAGTTTTGGTTACTCTACCCAAGCTGAGTTTTGCTTCTTAGGTAAAACTGGTTTTTGTCTTTGACTCTCGGCAGGAAGTCATCCTGCAAACTGGTTTTCACGGACCTTCTCTCCCTGGAAGGATCAACTGGGCCTCAAACTGAGCTGGGGAGTTACAAACAGGAGTCACTTTCCCAAAGTCGTTTGAGTTTACACTGAGCAAAGAGTTTCATCTGCACCACAGTCCCGTTCAAGTACGCAGGAAATCACAGGTGGCAGTCAGTTTCTCTGTTCTCCCTACCACGAACAACGCCGCATTCCGCCCTCCGCAAATAGGGATAAACATTTGGAACCCGCGGTACACAGGCGAGTCAAAGGGATTCCAACAACTTCTCTGAAGGCATTGAGGTCAGCAACCAAAATCCTCCTCTCCAAGTTCACAAATCAAATTTCCCACTGAGCCTGAACTAATTCTTTTCCCTCACACTTTCAGTTTCCGTTGAGGCAGTGTTCAGAGGAGCAACACTTCTCTCTGTATTATCTCTTCAATAAACCTGTTAAACCTTTCCTGGTCTCTCTGCATGTGGGTCAGAGCTCTTGATAAAACCATGACATTTTCTTAAAAACAATAAAAATGCAGACAGCTTTGTGTCTATGGCAGTCTTTAGAAAGAAAATTAAGTCTTTAATATGGGAATTATTTCAAAATAAAAACACAAATGAATATAATTAATCGAATAATGCGTCTATTGTAGTAGCATTTCAAAATTTCCCCACTTTCCTTGATGGGCCCTTGGCTGTTCCCCTACAATTCCTTTTTAAACATCAATCTTTGTACTAAAATACACTTTCTGTCATGATTTGTGGACATTAAGATCTAAAGAGAAGTTTCATCTCCTAGTCAGACCCTGTAATTCAGTGAAAGGGTGGAGTCAGAGCATAAAAATGCACTCCCAGGAGAAGGCCAGTGGCTGGAAGTTGGAGGGGATTTGGCTGGGAGCCGCTATTCGGCTGGCGTTTAACTGGGAAGGGCCAATTTGAACGGCTGCTAATGTATAAAGTTTTACAAGCTGTTTGCAAGAAATTAGGCTCTGATCTTAAAAGCTGTCGAAGCAAAATGAGGAAGCACTGCTCTCTGAGGGACTCAGAAGCTGAATTTAACCAAAGGAAAATAATATTGATAATTCAAATATAACTTAATCTTGTCGTGGAAAAAAAAAATCCACCATGCATCAAAGCAAACAATCCTAAATGATTATAGTTTTATTTCCTCCCCTTCATTTTCCACATCTCTGACCTACATCAGAACTGTACCAACGGTGACTTCCAACACATCATCACGTTTTCCATCCATCTAAACACAGCCATCATATTAGGGCGATCAGTAATAAACAAAATCCTAAATCAGCATTTTTTGTTGAGTCAATAGAAAGCATGAGTGAAATGAAAAGCAACCATTTCAGATCCAGCGTCAGGTATGCCGTGGATGAGGAGGCTGCCTCTGTTACTGTTACTGCTGCTGAGAATCAGGTCAGATGAGTCACCAGCAGCACAGGCCCAAAGCCACAATCTCTGACTCTCTAATCCAGATTCAGTCTGATCTGATAATGTGATCTCATTCAGTTCGCTTTTCTGGTGATTCCTCGTGTCTCTGTGTGGCTCTTAAACCTGTTTCCTCCAGAATTATGGGTTTGCGGGAAGGAGACCATTAATAAACTCCTGACAGATGACTTTAAAGAGAGAAGGCATGTTGAAAACACCTTTGAATTTACTTTGAACTTTTTCATCCTGTATTAAAACAGTAAATCATACCAGAACTACCTGATACAGCCATAATAAACCAGATCGCTTTACATCAGAGCAGTTTTCCTTTGACCTCCTGCCGCTTGACGGACAGAAACTTCATAGATGTACCAAGCAAGAACATTAATTAACCAATGAATACCTTCGATGAAAAAAAACGCTAAATTTTTTATCAGATCAAAAACTTTTTAATATTTAAATTATACTTAAATTTGCATAATGTGTTCATAATAAATATTCAACTCTGCCTGATGAGCAGTTTCTGGTTTCGAGATAAAAATTATTAGGAGATAATAGGGTGGACTATATAAAAAAATGCACATTAAAATCAGAGCTATGAAAGTACAAAGCCGTAATATAAAAGCTTGTACAGGTCGACTGTCCCTCTATATGTGACTCATTTATTCCTGTCGAGCAGGAAAGCATTAGCAGGAGATGTAAAAATAGAGGAAGAATTCTGTAACGGTGTGGCTATAGAACTAGAATTTTATTTTATTTAAAGTTCCAGATCTTATTAGCATGAACATCATAAAACATTCATTTTGTTGCATCTGATGTTTTTTTTCTCCAAGATGAAATATAAAGCTGCTTAAGACGAGGTGTATTGTCACTTGGCATGATTTAATTTAACTGAAAGGATCACATCAGACATCCACACTTGGCATTATAGAAGTATACTTGATTCACGGTTTCTGGTCCGGTTTTAGGTTGGAAAGGATCACATCAGACGCCCTGGATCATTTGATCCATTCAGGGCTCTCTAACCTCAAACTATCAAACTGGCTAGAAACAAAACCTAAAAAAAACTGTCTTTGGAGCAGCTTCGGTCTGGAATGAACCTGGCAGTATGTAAAGTTCACAGACATGTTGCTGTTATAAACAAAGCGTGTTGCACAATGCTTGATAGTTGCACTTTTATCACAACTTTCTTTGCAACAATCAAGTCTCCCATGACCTATAAAGTGCCTGTCTGAATATCCAGACTATCTTCATGGTGGAGCTAATAAGCTCTAATTACAGATTACAAGACTGTCTTAAAAAAACTCTGGAAGAATGAACCTCCGCAGGTTGCACCATACTTTGATATTGGCAACAATCAAGTCTCTTGACAACTCTGTCTGAATATCCAGACTATCTTGATGGTGGAACTAATAAGCTCTAATAACATAGATTACAGGAATGTCTTGGAGACATAAAAACCTGGATTGTCTCTTAAGGTCGCAGGTAAGTCATATTTAAATGTCAAATCATTCTGGGTTAAACATGTATATAAATGTACTCTTTACCAGACAATATTGTCCGAAAAAGTTAGAACATTTCTATTTTTAAAACAATCCCATCTTAGTCTGTGGGTTTTTTTTCCGTTATCTTATGTAGGCCAGTTAGTTATACGTCAGCTTGTGCACCTAAATTCGGCCGATCATATATCAACAGTCATCTGTCAATCAAGTTTTTTCGGTCAATGCATCTTTATTCATATGTCGCAGCTAATATACGCAAGGGTTGAAATAAGAAATAAGAATAATTTCCTTTCCCACTGAGTTCCATCCCAGTGTTCACGGGGATGGACGTCTGTGTCTTCAGCAGGCGTAGAGCTAACAGAACTGGCAGCGTTGCGAGGCAAGGGCTCAAACATGTACGGCTGTAAGCCTTCTACACCAAACCAAGCTTCTGCCGCCCTGGAGTCCTCTTCGACAACAACTTCGTCCCCACTTTCCTCCTCTAAATAAAAAATGGATGACGGAGGAGACTCGTCCATGACCTCCGACACTAAACTCTTCTCCTCTTGCATGTTTCCGCTGTCCATAACGTTCCTTGACAGTGTCGTTTCTAAGTCACCAATTTAGTGCTTCTTGGTCCCAATGGAATTTCCCCTTAGGAACCTACTAGCACTAAGTTGCTAACAGGTTAGCAAGATGCTTCCGACAAACTGGCTACAACCAAACTTGCTTGTGAAACATCAGCCACAATAATCCCGCCCCCTTGATAATCAACCAATCACATTCACTTTATTCACTCGTGTAAAGTCGGAACCACTCAGGCGAATTCCGAAATGCTACGGTTGGAACGGCCGCTTCCCTACGACTTTAAATCCCAGATGGCCTCAGCAGATGGCCACTCACTCTAAGACCGGTTCATCTTTCTGTTTTTCAACCCCTTTGTGCTATTCTCACATGTGACCGGCAGCTGAAGAGGAAATAAGCATAATGCTGCCAACACCATGGCTGACAGTTAATTGAGCAGTTCTAGGCTTGGAGTCCTCAGATATTCTTCTTGCGATGCAACCAGGAAGCTCAGTCCTACAGGTCCTGCTGGGTGTGTTACTGCTTGGTTTTTGAGTTTTTTCTTTTTTTTACTTTGCCATACTCTGCTATTTTTGCCCTTATGGGTTTGCTATACTAGTCTGGTTTGTTAACTTGTTGCCAGTTTTTTTTTTATTCTTGTTCATTTCCCTTGTGTATTCCTGAAGTGGTTTTACATTGTTTGCCTTTTTTACTTTATCTAGTCATAAGATTGGTTCTTTTAGTTTCTTTTTGCATTTCTGCACATTTCTCCATTTTTAATAACTTCTGCCTGAGCCAGAACCATCTGTTAATTAGTTGATCACAAGCACCTTTGTTTCCTCATTTGCACCTGTTTTACCTGTTACTTAAAATGTTTACAGGGATGGCCAGGCCGAAAGCAGAAACCATAACCTCAGGGTCAATCTACACTGTAAAAAGAGGAAAATAAAGAAACATAACATCCATTAATTAATGTCACAGTGGACACTCTTCTTTCAGCTTTGAGTTTGTTCGTTTGTTCTGCATATTATTATTTAAATATACTGTACAAGCACATATATTAAATGGATTAAGTTTATATTTATCTCCTATTATATTGAAGACTCTAAGAGGCACATCATTTTTTTACCCTATGAAACATAAAATCATGTTTTTTTTGTTTGTTTTTTTGAGTTTTTACGGCACTAGTGGATATCTGTTTTTTTTTTCGACAGTAGGCTAACAGGAAAGGGGGTATGAGAGAGGGGGAGAGACATGCGGAAAAGGACCACGGGTAAGATTCGAACCCGGGTCGGCCAAGTCGGGAATAAAGGGCTGGTTATACTCCCGCAGCAGTGTGTCGCAGCGAGTTTGTCGCAGATTTGACACAGACATTTTTGATTTATGCTCAATATTGAAGCGTGGTCTGCAATATGTTAATTCCACGCCACAATGCAAAAGGGAAAAATCCCAAACTAGCTGTGGGTCTAGATACAGCCGAGGCGGTGAGGAAGTGGCAGCAAGTTTGTGCCAACAACGGGAGGGACATGAGGGCGAAAAAAGAGCGGAAATCCAGGTGGTAAAAGGGTCCCAGCTTTTTCAAGCGCACCTCGGCTCTTCTAGCTGGTCCTACTTCACGAGTCGTCGTGAAGGTACCAAACAGGAGACGCATCGTGTAGAGGTGGAAGTAGATTTGACCAATCAGAGGTCTCCTGTCTTCAGCACTGTCTACAGTCACTTACAATTTGGGAGAGGTGCAGCAGAGTATCTGCGGAGGAGGGAGGCCGAGACGTCTCTGCCTTCACCACAACACCTACGCAGATTATCTAGTTTCGAAGTATAAATCAGCCTTAAGGCCTCCGTTCATGGTCTCACGTGCGGACTAAACACTGCGCCACTTGCACGCCCAAAATCATGTTCTGAAAAGAGCATGAATTTATCATCTTTAATATTGATGTGAGAAAATCACTGTCATATGTAACAATATAAAATATTATAATCCCAAATTGGTTAAAACCTTCCACTTGAAAGTATTATTGCAGCTGCAGTCCTTTTTGAGGAAAACTGATTGTGAATTATGTCCACATAGAATTATCTTGTAGGGGTGGCACCAGAAATGCTCAATGATTGGCTGGCCATGGCCACCTCTGGCCCCCCATCGAGCTCTGCCCCAGGTAACATCTCAGAAGTTTCGAAGTTGAAGTTTTTTCTTTTTTTTTTCTTTTTAACAATCCTGAACACATGAACAGCTGTGAAAGGCTTTTATCAAGCTTTATAAACAGACTGTACCAAGTCCCAAACCTCTATCCTTAAGAAAACCCGATAAATGTGGTTAAAAGGTGTTTTTGTCAGGAAATTAACCAGTTTAAGTTAGCTCTGCCAACTCTGATTAGAGAAGCAGCCAACTGTCAAAGCAGAATTAGGCCAGATCTGCCCCGCTACTGATTCCTCTGCAGCTTGCTTACAGACATCTATCCATTCCCACTTGTTCATCCAATTCTTTGTTATAAGAATAAAATTCCACGTTCCTTAATTACAGCAGTTCTGATAAAACCCCAAAGCCCAAACTCAACACATCCCTGCTGATGATCAGTATATTTGAGCTTCCGGCCGGAGCAGTAGCTCCAAACTGATAGTGGTTTTAGCTTGCCGAAGAAAGCCCCATTATGACTCCATCTTGTTTCCCTCTCTTATACTCTGTTTGTGTGTGTTTGTGTCCAGGTGGTGGCCGCCTTGTTCAGTGGACCATGCCTCTCCAGCTGTCTCCCTCCCTGTATGGGCTAACCCTGACTGACATGGACCCGGCCCAGAGGCTAAGCACACGGCACAGTGGGTTCAAACGCGCCTGCTTCTGCATGCACGCACTGCGACAGATGCACAGTGGTTGGTTGTGGCAATGACAGCTTGATCTAATCCGACCCCAGCGTCAGATCCCTGGTTTAGGGTGTGCAGGGTGTGTGTGCCACAGTGGCTGAATGATGAGGTGAGCTCCATCACCTGCCTCCCAGTCAGCCTCCTGTGAGACAGAGGATGAATGTCCATATATTCCTTTATGAGGACAGACACATTACTTTCATTTGTTTTAAACTCATCCAAACAAAATCCTTCCCCTTAACGTCCTAATTTCTAAATAGGTGTCCTGCAAAGTCAAACAAAGACTAATGCCTCTGATTATCTCACCTAAAAGCCATCCTTCTCTTTCTGCGTCCTCTTTTTATTTGTCAATGTCGGAAAGGAGTGCCTTCTCAGCAGAATGACTGTGGGGCCCCTGGCCTCTAAGACTATTTATTAGACAAACAGAACAGTTTAAATATGAAGGAACAACACTGGGAACCTCCTCAAGGTCAGCTCTACATACTTTAGTTCTGGACCGGTGGATGGATAACACTTGGAAAGAACATAACGAGAAACACATTTTTCAAATACTCCTACTTTCCCTTATTTTCAGTGAAGGAATTCGATACTTACAATTAGAGATGCACGATATTGGGATTTTGGCCGATTTCCGATATGCGATATTTTAAAACTCATGTAGCCGATAACCGATATCGACACCGATGTTAAAGCTGGACAAAAATAAGTAGTCATTGAAAATAGCAGTTTTGTTATCCATTTCTGACACTTTGAAAAAATACTATACTCAAATATATTTTCATATGCTGATATCAAATAGATTTTTAAAAACGCGGTATCGATTTATTTTACTTTCAAACTCTCGCGGATATTTTGCAAATTCTTTTTAGATTTTGTTGTAAATAGATCGATACCGCGTCAATATATCAACATATAAAAATATGGCAAAATTTTGTGAATTTTCGGGGAATTTCGCATTTCGATGACATATAGCAATATTTCATTAGTAAAAGAGATTGATATGGTGTTTTTAAATGGCAATATGAAGATATTGGGTGATATTTTAATGTATCAAATATTTTTTCCTCGTCTTGTTTAGAAGTTTTTAAGTCTGTAAAAAGAATTTTTTGAGGAAGAAGAAGAAGTAGTTTTTTAGACTTTCAGAAAACTCAGAAGCTGATCAAATAAGCCAAATATCGGTGGGGTGGCCGTATGTCCGATATTATTCAGTTTTAAGGGCCAATACCGATAGGGGCCGATTATATCATGCATCCCTACTTACAATAGACTGTTAGATCCCTACTGTCTTTGCTAAAGGAAATATGAACCATAATCAGACTAATATTTAGTAAGTTACGCAGTAGAATATTCTAATGAAGACTGGAGATACCGCTTGGCTAATTTTTAATTAACTTCATTTCGAAATAAATCTGTTTGCTCTATGTTTAACACAAAGAACACATTACATTTACACTAAATTATGTTTTACATTATTAAGTCTTCCTTTTAGGTCCTAAACCTTTTCAAATCTTTTCCAAGCTGCAGAAGACGAGAGAATTTCCTCCGTTGGACTCTAGAACACTTTGTGAATAAAGAGAAGTTGATTGTTGATAACGTCTGCAGGATGTTCAGGTTCTGCAGCAGATTATTTCATTCAAATCATAACCCCTCCACCTCCGTGCATGATGTGGATATGAGGTGGACATCAGATTCATACAGTCTAGCTGCAAGCTCAAGTTGAGCTACCTTATTTGTTTTTTTTTAAGAGAAAAAGGTTCCTTTCTGAAATCGTGTTCAGAGTTTTTCTAAATGTTATAAAAACATTTCCGTCTGAGTTGCGAGTAGCAAATTAGAAATTTCTCGGAGAATCTTACAGTCTGACCTTGGGTCGGGTAATATGACTTAAAAATCTCCAATTTATTCCTATCAAATCCAATGAATACATTTTTTTCTCACTATAAAAATGAAAAAATGTATTGCTTTCTAAAACTAGCTTTCAAAATTCAATCGATTCCTCAGGGAGGAGACCTTAATTTAAAAGTCAACAAAATTGTGGCTGTGAAACATGCTTTTTAAATAATCATGTACCAGCAGCAAACAATAACATATAATGTTTGCAGCTGTAGTATCGCACAGGGAGAAAATTCATCAGCTAATATTTAACATCTAAAAACATAGGGTGGTGAGCTGATGTGACTCTGAGCTCTGGAAGCTCCAGAAGAGGAATGGTGGAAAAAAGAAATCTTCATAAAAAAAATTTAAATAAACTTAAATTAATCACAAAATTGAATAACCACTCATCCCTATTTAGTCTCTGGGATGACTTAGACCACCGTTTGTGCTTCTGAGGACTCATAAATATCTTAAAAGTTTTTAACTCCCTTGCTGCTGATTAATGATGCTCAACTAATTTGAGGTTGTCTGTTTGATTAAAAAAATATATAATATGGTGGGTATTTTTGTAGAATCAAAATTAGATTTCCCCTTTACATTTTTTTAGTCTTATATAGCTGGAAAATTCAAAACATCTATAAGCAGATCTGTTTCTATTTTTAGGGATAGGTAAATCCGTTTCCTTTGGGTATTGTGGGAATAAACCTCAGTCAACCAAGTTTTACCTTCAACATATGAGCCTGTCATACATGAGTCTTATCTTATCTTATATATATCTTATATTATCTTATATACAAGTCTTATCTTATATATAGACTCAAACTCACTGCGGATTCAGACATTTGAATTGAGAAAGCTTCCTGGAGAGGTGGCGAAACGTCTTCAAATCTTGGAAACCATAGTCCAGTGGATTTTTTTGAACTTTTACGGAATGACTATGACCTGGATGACTGAGAATCTTCATCAGCATACTGTAGACATTATTTGCGTAGTTTCGTTAGCCTGGTTCTGCTTGAGGTTTCCTCCTGTTAAAAAGGTGTTTTTCCTCTCCACTGTCGATACAAGCATGCTTAGAGTGAGGGATTGCCTTTAAGTCAATGAGTAAATGCAATCAACTGCTTTTACTTCGATAGAAAACTTTTAATAAAGTTGATTGGATGATCTGGTGAACTGTAAAGGGCCTTGAGATGACGTGTTGTGAATTGGCGCAATAGAAATAAACTGAATTGAATTATTTAGTCAGATTATTTAGGACAGAGGAAGCAGCTAATTGACAAGCTGACTCTTTTCTGCAGGACCTGAAAATTATCAGAACTTTTTAGGACTTTATTTTATTACATCAGCTGGAAATGATTCAGAGTAGAGAATTGTAAGAGAAGAAGGAAACACCAAAGCAGATAGGCTTTCTGCTCGTCTTTTAGAAACATCAGGCTAACTACTGAAGCATAAAAACCCTTTTGAAATAGGGACCAGTTCCTCTTGATGTATGCCGAGGATCACAGCTACAAAGCTTGAGGTCATCCTGAACAAATCTAAGGTTTAATGTTTACCTCGAATGCAGTTCTTCAACCTGCCTCAGGATTCATCACAGAACAGTTCTGAATGTGTGCTGCATCACAAGTGATGTATGAATGGGATGGTTATTATGAAGAGGGTGTTAAGAATAGCACAGCACCGGGCTCCTCTGGGAGTGGCTTGGCTCCTTCTGTCTCACTATTCTCATCTTTCTCTTACAGTCTCTGTTTTGCTCACACAGTCACAGCATGCAGAATTCCATTAGCGCTGGCTTCAGTCTCTGTAACACTTGTAGCCTGCAGCTTCTCGGTTTCTTCTGCCATATTTGTGTGTGCGTGGGCGTAAGCTCAAACTGTGATCTCATCATTTGTGATATTTTGGATGCAAAAGGACTCAGCAAACTGTATGTACTGTAAAGCTAGAGAGAAGGAACACCATTTAAAACAATGATCGTTGGGTTAAGAACCAGTGCTTGACTCTTGGCTGCCATGTGGGGGGAAGGAAAAAGTACAGGTTTTTACTGTACCTGTTTAATTAGGTGGTTAAAAAGATAATATGTGATGGCTAACCCACTAAAACACAAAAAAACACACACAAAAAAAAAAATCAAATGACCAAGCCTCAGCATCCTGTCGCACAAGCCAGACGACATTCTGCTGAAGTGGTAATGAGCTGTGAATCCACAAACTGCCTGAATGTTGCATTGAGAGAAAAGCTGTAGCCCCGACATCCTGGACGCTCTTCATAATGTTTCAGCAGCTCATTCAACATAGACACACTTGTTGACATTGGCCCGAAACAGAGGCAGAGACTACCAGCAGAGTAATTCAGGAGGTGCATCAGCGGCTGGCTGAACTGAGGTGTCCCTCTGCTCATCAAAGGATATTTTCAAGGTTCCTACAGCATAAGGCAAGTTAAATTCAAGACTTTTTAATGCTACTTGAAATAAAAATTCACAAATTCACAAGAAAAACCTGCTTGCAACAACTTAACCCAAAGGTTTATTTTAACATAAACCACTGCACTATTGTTTCAGATTTTGAAAAGCTTCCCATACAGGAAGAAAGCTAAAAACACACAAATGACAGATATATTTTAACAATTATTTAACTGAATCACAAACTTTATTTTAGAAGGGAACAAAACAAATCAGTTTTAAAGCCACAACATAACCAGTGCTAAGTCTTTTTTGCAGCTATTTTTCTTTGTATGGTTTTCTTAGTACGTTTGATTTGGTGATAAGTGGAGGCGTTGCAGAGACAAAGGTGGAACTAAACTGAGAAATACTGGCTGTTTCTCTGTAACTCAATTTTGACACTTTGTGTTTCGCGCTTCGCATGTGCGACTCCACTGCCTTAATTCCCATCGTTCCGAGCTTGAATGACTTCTTGCACAAAATACTCTGTGCCTCATGTATGTTCCCTGGTACTGTTTTTTAGCCTCATGAGACCATCCTGATCTCGAGAGCTTTTAAAGTTTCACTCGCAGATCACTCTGGCTACTCTCCGTTAAAGAGAATTTGGAGCCGTTCACGAAACGAACGTCCAATCAGCGTTGGCTTTGAGGCGGGTTGAGGTGTGACGCAACGAGAAGCGCGACAGTTCAGTCTAAAGAACATGGCGGCTTCAGCCGATGAAACTAGGGTTAGCGTGGCTATCGAGCAAGTTTTATCGGAATTACAGAGTATTTCTTCACTGAAAGAAGAGCAAAACACTGCTCTGGAGGCTTTTCTCAGAGGAAAAGATGTTTTTGCTCTTCTCCCGACTGGTTTCGGCAAGAGTACATAATGTCTCTCAAAGGAGCCTTACTAGGATGCTTATCTAACAAACCAGATTTCCGGAGATGGTACTTTTTCTATGGAATCTGGATGGTGTGAATATCTCTTGCAAAGCAATTCCCTGAGGCTACAAACTTTTATTTAAACATGTGCAGGGTTCCAACTCCCAGTTCTCCATTCCAGCAGCTTTTACAGGCATCCCTTCTTCAACATTCCTTAAGGGCTAAATCTGCATATGCTTCACTTAAAATTGTGAACAAGGATTTATGCAGGATCTTCTCCCTGTTTGATTATATTTATCCATAGAGTATCTACATTTGCATTGAGAGACTTTGCTATAAAGCATTATATATTTTTTTCCTGAATAGAACACATTTATGTTAAATAAGTGTCAATCTGTAAAGCTGAGGGATGAACTGAGTTTGCCTTTGGATTTGTTTTTATTGAACACTGATAACTTTCAACTCTGCAACCTGTGTGAAAATGCTTGCCTTTCATTTCTCATACCCAAATATAGACTGTAAACGCATAAATACTCAAGTCACATATTCTGAAATAATACTCTGTATGCTATCTGCCAAACTGTAGCTAAAAGCATCCTGATTAGTCATTAGACGGTGCTGCTGTTGGTGAGATGTATCGCTTTCACTTCCTGTTTCAAGTGATGACCTACGTTCTGCAGTGCTGACTCTTTCCAAATCTCCTCCTCAGACGTTCAGTTTTTGCTCTGCTATCTTTTGTGATAATGGTATGTGTAAAAAGTGTAGCTTTGGAGGCGATGGTGTCAGAGTTAGAGTCCCGGTTTTGGGCTCTCGAACACCCAGGAGTTAGAGTAGGGCCACTGGTTAACAGCCCGGAGCAACTGAGACCAGGGATGCGTCCACTTAGGGGCCCTCCAGCAGCCCCTGAGCTGTGCTTGATTTTTTGCGCGTCTCAAAGAGGATCACTATTTTATCAGTTTCTGTCCTGAATTCCTTCCATGTGTAAAGTATTGTTTTAAAACACTTTTTTATGCAGGAGTCTGTCCCATCGGCTATACATCTACTGTGTGACTATAAACCTGACTGTTCTCCCGTGTGATTAAAATATTTTATGTTGTATTTTCAAAGCCCCCTGCAGAGAATCGTGGCGGCTGTATTCGTCCCGATTGACTCTCGATGAGTGCTAAATGCCCTGACCTCGTTCGACATGATTTTCCATCAGATCGGACACAAAATCAGATTCGGTGTAGGAATTGGGGGGTTAATAAAATGGGCTGGTTGAAATTTTATTTATCTGATAAATTTCAGTTTGTTCACATCACTGATAAATCTCCTCTTGCGACAGGGTTACCTGTGGAGTACCACAAGGATCATTGCTAGGACCAATTTTCTTTACTATATATAATGCTCCAACTCTGTAGAATCATCAGACAGTATCGGATTAATTTCCACTGTTAAGCCGATGATACCCTGCGATGGACTGGTGACCTGTCCAGGGTGGACCCCGCCTCTCGCCCATTGACACCTGGAGATAGACACCAGCACCCTTCGCAACCCCACCTGGGATTAAGCGTGTCAGAAGATGGATGGGTGGTAGTGACCAGTCAGTCCCTTTATTTGGATAGGATTAAATTGATCTTTGATCATAAAAGTAAAAAACCTTGGGCTTTTAATTTTTTTGTTACTATAATTACCTTTTTACATCTCCGGAATATGGGAAAAATAGAAATATCATGTCCAGGGTGATGCTGGGAAACTAGTCCATGCATTTGTTACTTCAAGGCTGGACTATTGTCATTCTCTACATCAGGAAGTCCACAAACTGTAGTTAAAAGCCTTCAGCTGATCCAAAATGCTGCAGCCAGAGTTCTGATGAAAATGAAAAAGAGAGATCATATCTCTCCTATCCTGGCTTCTTCATTGGCTTCCTGTTAAATCCAGAATAGAATTTAAAATCCTCCTTCTCACATATAAAAGCCTTAAAATGGCCAAGCTCCACTTTATATCAGAGCATCAGATTGTTCCTTATGTTCCTAACAGAGCACCCTCAGCCCTTAATTTGCAGGTTTACTAGAAGTTCCTCGGATTTCTAAAAAGAAGGGGAGGCAGATATTTTAGTTATCAGACTCCTGTGGAACCAACTACCAGTTTAGTCCGTGAGGCAGACACCCTGTTTTTTCAAAAACGTTCCTTTTTAACAAAGCTTACAGTTAGAGTGGCTCGGGTTATCCTGAGCTTCTATAGTTATTCTTGCTAAAGTCTTAGACTGCTGGAGGACATAGGGACCAACTTTTATTATTATACTTCATTCTATCTCTATTCTCCCACTCTGCTGTATTTGTTAGTTCAGCCTCTAACTTTGCTGCCCCTGCTTTTTCTCATCATAGTAGCTTAATCTCTTCTATTCCTGTTTGGCTATGACACCATTCTGGAGAGAATATCAGCTGAGCTGATTCCATCAAAATCTTTGTATAAAGATCCTGGAGATTGTTTTTTTAGTATTGTCCTCTGAAAGCAGTGCTCTCTTTCATCCTCTGAAATGGGATCTGGTTCGGAGCCTGTCGCCTGTAGAGCTGGTTGACTCTATGATCTGATTGAATTGTCTCTATAAAGTGCCTTAAGATGACATGTGTAATGAAATTGCGCAATATAAATAAACTGTATTGAAAGCTGAATTGAATTGAATTTCGAACCAAAAACTGAACATTAGCTGCATTAGAAGTTGACTTGATGTCAATCAAAGTGGGGAGAGCAAATGGGAATTCATTTTAGCATATAGATTGTAAACATTTTCCATTTCTGCAAACTGTTCAAATCTGAATCTTGAGAGCCTAAAGGAGAGCACTCAAGATAAATTGTTATCTCTCAACCAGACAAAATCTCTCCAAACTGAATTCATAAGTGAATAAACTGAGCTTTAACATCAAGAAGAGTGCTGCCAATGTCATTATACAACAAGAACTGGTGAATAAATCATAAAAGTCAAATGTCTCCGAGTGACTCATTTGTCTGTTAATATCCCACCAAAATAATAACTTTTTACTTCTTTCATTTTCTATTCAATTCAGCTAACTCATATAGAGTAAATTTAGAATACACTGTCAAAAATCAAATGAATCATGATTATTAAAGAATTAAACTAGGGACTTGATGCTCTCTTGTCAAACTATAACACAGATAAGTTGGATCAGATCCTGGAATTACATCACAGCTCACCTTAATCTGTTCCAGCAACAAGTCACAAAACTAGTGGGATCTGCTAACAGCTGGGCTCAGTCACCAGGGTAACCACAGTTGGCTGCAACACACTTTAGGAACAATCCCGGAAAGCAATTTATACATTTAACCATTTCCTCTGCTGATTTAATGTGATACTAACCGTTAGTGTCAAAAACGTTAATTACAGCCAATTACACTAAGTGTTCCACACTGTAAAGGTATAATACATTATAACTATAAAATTTATACAAAGGGAATTTCCCTTTCATGAAGTCTTCCAGTTGATTTCTCAGAATTCTGAGTAAAAATACATGCAGTGTTAACATATAGTATGACTTGGCTCTACAAAAAACCTTCAAGATATAAAGTCTTTCAGGACCTCTAAAGAAACTACAAAACGGATCCAATTTAAATAAAAAAAATGAACCTTTTTTCCCATTCAATTATTATGATGGAAACAGAGTTAGATCTTTGCTGTAGAGAATGCTACGCCCTGAAAACACTGAATAAGTGGTAAACGCCAGCCTCAAATCTTCTTAAGTTAGTGAAAGCGCCAAAATATATGTCACCATATCATAATGAAATTCATTCAATTTATTATTGATTGAATAATTTTGACACAAACGTTCCGCAGTGGGCGGGTGCTTCTCTCTATTTAAAACACAGGCTGTTGTAAAAACTGAGTTGAAGATAAGAAGGCTGTGAAAAAACACAATAATAAAGCACATTTAATTCAACTTACTTCAAACATTGGCCAATATTCTGCATCAAACTGAATATACGAGTCTATGGGTTTGGGTAAACAGCAGCAAGCTCAATGTAAATCTAATGTACCGTTTGCAAAGTAATTTCAAATCACTCTTTAATTTTGGCTGTCACTTTCCATTGTTGGAGCGTCCCTCCTGAGGCAACAGGGATCAGTTTGATCTAATCTTAATGGGAGGACAGACTGGAGGCCGGTGATGTCACCATGAGCCCTGCTGTTGTTTGGATGCCCTTTAGCTGGAGGAAAGGACAGACTGATAAACAAGGAAGAGTGGATGTGAGGGAGAGGGAAGTAAACATGTCTGCCAGTAGTAGACAGAGCCAAAAGGGACCCAATTTCAGGAAAAAGCACTAAAAAAAAAGAAGAAGTTATGAGTTGGAGGGCATACGGTCTGACAGAATATCCAATAAATGTTTTATTTATGGAAATAAGAGAATTTTATACCAAGATTAGAAAGTCTTATTTTTAATTTCCAAACATAATCCATATTTTTAGATGACCACATTTTGTTGGTTGTTTTTGTTCTATGCAAAGAGAATAAGTAGACTGTTGCTCACTGTCTAAGTAGAAAGGACTTCAAAAAAATTCTGATTCTGTCTAGTTTTTTATTGAATTCAAATATTAAACAGGAAAATATTGATTGAACTGATACCAAGAAGAATTTTACACAACTATATACTTTTTAGACCTCTGGAATTCACTGCATTATAGTTGTAATTAGCATTAAAATTGACATGGAGCTTGAACCATAATCAACATGAAAATATTAAATCTAATAAAGTAAACAAACTGGACTGAAATTTCTCTTTGAGCTCCTGGACCCGTTTAGAAGTTGTTACTTTGAAGGTGCTAACCACTGGACAAAGCAAACCGCCTGTTATTGGCTATTAAATCCTGCATCTAGAGTGGTGACCCGTTACCAAGGTAACCAGCATCAGCTGTCTTCCTGTTTCCAGCTAACATTTGAGCTAGCAGAAACTATCAGGCAATTTGACCTGACCTGATAACCCTTTTTAATGGACAGCCTAGAGCCAATCAGTATCTAACCTAATGATGACTTTGCTTACCAACTTTCAACTGTTGAAGAGAAATGGTTAGCCAGAAAATGCTGTGCTAAGAGGAAGAATAGTATAGCCTCAAGAGGCGGGATTTCCTCAAAAGTAGCCAATCACAGGGAAGGCGTGTTCAGTTCAGGGTTCTGCCCTTTAGGCCTCTGTCTGTCTCCACCAACAAAAGGAGGATAGGCTGCAGCCCACGCTCTGAAAGTGCCCGTCATTTAGACCAATTGGGCTCGGCAGAGTCTACAGGGTCTCTTGCTCTGGGTCTTTCAGCCTCTGTCTCTAAAATGCACTCAGACTGTGAATACAGGCGATGCAGAGCAGCGTGAGTGAAGTAAAAGTCACTCCCCCTCCCAAACACACACATACAGTGCAGACAGATGCCTGGCAGGCAAAGCCTAAACTATACAGCATGGTTCAGAAAAAAACAGCTAAGATAAATACAGAGAAAATCTAATCTGCATCGCATTGACCTTAGGAAATAAATGATGTCATAATGTGAAGTAACACATGCAGTTATGTTTGATCTAGTGGAAGCTAATTTCAGAAATGTAACAGAAAACTAAACATTTAAACGTATAAAAGTTAGCTGCCCTTTAAAGCATAACAAAGATTTGCCTAAGGATGATCTATAAAGGTAAATATGTCTTCGAGCCAACTCATTTCTATAAGTCTGGAGTTTGTGTTCCAAGTTCCTGAAAATAGCTTTGATGTTTTTAAATTCAAACTATTTTTACTACCTGAGCTTTTTAGTTTAGGTTTTTGAAATTCACTGATGTTCCTTTTCTGTCTTAGTCTTAAATGACAGAATCGATAGAAACCATTTAGGAACAGAAAAGAGAAGTTTGCAAAGAAAAGAAATAGGTGTCAACATTTGTCATGAATGATGGATAGTATGGTTTCCAGGCACAGTAAAGTAATCATCACTAAATGGATAAAACTATTTTTAGCATTTTTATGTTATCTATGCAATATTTGAAAAACAAAGGGAAAAATGTTACAATCAGATACGCGCTCTAAAGCACAGACGTAATGATAGACCTACAAAACCAGAGAATACCCTGGGAATCACACGTCGATCAAAAGGATCCAAAATATCAAACTCTAGTTTAGATTAACAAAGATTCTGGTGTTTTTTAGCTCAGTTAACTAATAAATAAAAGACTTATAACTTAAAGAAGAAAGCAGGAATTCAGTTATAGTAACAGTTTGCTTACACTGGAAAAACAATCTATAAATAAGTAACAATTTCTTATATTAGGTGTATTTACCCCTAATTTGAGTAGGTAAATTAGATAGTTTGCCAATTGAATGAGCATTTTTACTCTTAAAACACGATTATTAGATAAAATGCACTTAAAATAAGACAATGTAATTGTGTTTTCTTATTTAAAAAGTAAATTGTCTTGTTCCATTGGCAAAATGTCTCTTTTACCTCCTCAATCCAAAAACAAATGCACTTATTTTAAGAAAAACTGACTTATCTAGATTTTGATTTGTTCCAGTGTAACTTCTGCCTAACGTGGTTCCAATGGCTGCACAATTTATTTTCCCCACTGCAAAAGATCCGTTAAAGATCTAGTTTCAAAATCTAATTGCAACAAGAAATCTAACTTGAATGCACTTTTATTTAACTAAATAAAACATTATGTTAAAATGTCTTTTGCCGAATCCTTAGTCCTCTTTCATTAAAAAAAGAGATTTCAATCTCAAGGGACTTCCTGGTTAAATAAAGGTTAAATAAAAAGAAATTAGTAAGAAGGTACGCCATTCAAGTGAGGCTTATCTCTGAGTTAGGAATTGGCAAGAACACAGAAAGTCTTCTAAGCATCCCTGTATCAAAAAAAAAGGCTATAGAACCTATAGAACAGGTTGAAATGTGACAAACAGATGCAGAAGGAGCCTAGCTTATGTAGGTAGCATAGCAACATTCAACTGCACCTCCTCACTAGACCATAAGACACAGTTTCACCTTCTTGGATCTTTGCCTTCACTCTCCTTTTTAGTTCTTCTTCCTTTTCTTCTTCTCACAAACGCACAGCTCATTAAGTTAGTGCTTGTTTTCTAATATTGGTACGGATGCCCATTGACACTCCTAGTTGAATTGACATTCTGTGGTTGTTTTCAGGGTCTGGGATGGTGAGATCCAGTTCAGAAACCGACTCTGGTAAAAAGCTTTTGGTGTTAAATCACCGTAAGGTTTATCACAACAATGATGCACTCATTGCTCGGATCAGCATGCCTGCTTTCTTCCAAAATACCCTGTCCAAAAAAATAACATGAATATCTAATGGCCAACTCTGAAGCTATTCGGTCATCAAGGCTGTGATTCACATATAGTGTTGGATTTTGCTCCAAGGCTGGCTAAAATTGGGCATTAATGAAGGTTAACGTTGCAAGTCCTTCTCTGTGTCATCTCCAGCTAAAAAAAAGGATCTCCTTGAAAACGGATGGAAAAGGAAATAACTGAACAAGAAAGCAATTAAAAGAACAGTAGATTTAAGGCTACCACAAACATTGCAGAGTTGACCTGCCCGCAGTCTGTGCGCATGTTTCAACCGTCACAGTCGAGCGTACTTTTCCAAACATTTCTCATAAAAAATTTGATTATTTCCTACACTACCAATCCAGCATAGGAGGATCAGTTTACCTGTACAAAAAAAAAAACAAAAAAAAAAACCACACACCTTGCATTGTTTATTCTCCCGCCGCACACCTGTCAGTGAGGTAAGGAGAGCTGCAAGTAGAGCGGCGAAAATAGCGGATAATGTTGAAGAGAAAAGAGAGGCGAAGAAAAAGGCCAGGAGAGCCGTGAAGAGAAAAGCAAAGAGAAACAGGAAGAGAGCTGTAGGAAGGTGGTAAAGAGAGCTGCTTACATGCTGCTGGTCCTTGCAAATGGCTGCTCAGATCAATGCGTCTCTGTTAGCACGGCATCATATTTAAAACATTTCTGTATGAATATTTGTCAAGAACTGTACTGTTTTTACTCCATATTTGGTTAAGTAGAATTTTTCCTAAAAGTCAGACAAACTTCACTCAGCCCAGAAAGTGTTGTGCAGTCTATGAACGACCACCTGAAGGACAGTTACATCACCTGAGAGTCTTGAGAAACGGCCCTGCAGAGTGATAGCCTGCGTGAGACCATCCTGATCTCGTGAGCTTTCAAGGTTTCACTCGCTAATCAGTCTGGAGACTCTCCGTTAAAGAAAATTTGGAGCCATTCACCAAGCGAGCGTCCCAATCAGCGTTGGCTTTGAAGGAGTTGAGGTGTGAGGCAAATCGAGAAGCCGCGACAGTTTAGTCTAAAGAACATGGCGGCTTCAGCCGATGAAACTTAAGCGTTAAGCATTGGCTTATCGAAAGCAAGTTTTATCGGAATTACAGAGTATTTCTTCACTGAAAGAAGAGCAAAACACACTGCTTTGGAGGCTTTTCTCAGAGGAAGATGTTTTGCTCTCTTCTCCCGACTAGTTTCGGCAAGAGTTTGATCTATCAATTGGCTCTCTTCGGTAGTCGCTCGGCTCTGTTAGTGCGTCATATGCTTCATTGATCTGATTGGTTTATTTGGCCGTCTATCACCAACATAGGCCAATCAGCTAACCAGGTATTTTGCCCCTTCCCAAAATTACTTCAGCGGAAGGTTTCCAGATGGATATCGCGAGCAAATCCATCTGGCTACGGAGTCAGGTTAGCAGAGTGAAGCCTGTTGCCACAAATTGGTGAGGATGGATTGACGCCTTCTATCCATCCGATTGAATACAGACTCAGGGAAGTGAAGAACTTTTTGTTCTTAGTAATTACGCCATGTTTCCTGACAGAACTCGACTTTGAGCAAGTAAAAACTTCAGTGAGCGTTGACAGATTGCTCCTTCGCAGCTGGACAGCCATGAACACACAAAGACAATTTTTAACAAAAGGAAGCAGGGAGCAAGACATTCAGAGGGGAGCAAAGGGGTAGATTTTTCTTTCTAAAGGTTTTTCCCTTTCTTTTGGAGCAAATAAATGATTCCTGATGCTATAAAGCCCTACCTCGATGCAGATGTTAATGATTCAAATAAAGTTAGAATCCAGTTAGACGTTTATAGTGTTCACTCATTATGAGCACGCAAGTCATTGTATTCAAGATCTTTAAATGATTGATTTACACCACTCTCTTTAACAGAGGATTGATAATAGCTTTGCAACTATGAAAATGAGTTTCTGTGCATCTATACAGGTCAAATTCATACCTACATTACCCCACAGAATTGGTCAGGTTAATTTAAATTGCCTGGTTTATGATTTAGAACATAGGTCACAAATGTTTAATAAGGTTTCGGTTAAGTTCACATTTCAGAAAGTTAATTAACCCCAGTATTCCTAAGCCTGTCCTGCTATTAAACCTAAATGTGTTCAAGTTTCAACAATCTAACTGTTTATCTAAGGTGAAGAAAATAATTCTGGAGGTATTTCTATAGTTTTATTCCATCCACGTTGGACAACACTGCCTGAGCGTGAATTTACATTCCTATTTTCAGGGTGGCCAAATAGCTCTATAGCCGTTTCATTGGACCATGCAGCCTTTCTCCAAAAGGCAATTAGATTGTCCGTTTGGGTATCTGCAAAATTCATTTGAGCTTGAAGGCATGTGGAGCAGCCATTTCTCTCTTACTATTTTTTGGTCTAGGGAACATCTGGACGTAATACAACCCCCAGGCCACATACGGCTCTTTAGTTGATTCAGACTGGACAGTAAGGAGAAAATAAAAATTCATTTTTTTCATTATTTTAATTCATACATGGCCTAAAACCGTATTGCTTTTACTTTCAAGCTTTCTTTATCAATATCAACAATTGGTCACAGATCTGACCATAAAAAAAAGATAGCTAGATGCCAAATGCAGGGTGTTTATTAAAGCATGGAAATGTCATTTGTTTAGTTTGTGCAGAGCAGATTTCCAACTATCTAACTCATTATAACCAGAAGAAGAACTTAGAGCAGTACAGAAAGTCATCAAGAGCTTTGCTAGCTTAGCTACAAAAGCAGTAAGGCGCACAATACCAACCACTTTATGTGATTTTAAGGCATGGCTGCCGAATGCACCTAAAATTTTCTTGCCGAGTCCCCTTTTGTTTACGAAAAAGTTTTTGCGCCCCTAAATCTCTAACGCCGCTCAAACCTTTTCAACATTTGTCCAAAGAAAAGTCGACAGTAGAGAAAATTAAGTACTGTTATGAAATAAACTACAGTCTACTTTTCTAAATCTACTAAAACCTCCATCTTTGAAGTGCAATTATTTACAGCTTATTCTGTTTATTTAAATGTAGAACCGATTTTAGCATTGCTCTGAATAAATAAAAGTTTTTTTAGGGATGCACGATATAATCGGCCCTCTCTATCGGTATCGGGCTGTATCGTCTTTTAAAACTGAATATCATCGGACATCGCCACCCCGCCCGATATTTTCTAAACCCTGATATTTGATCAGCTTCTGAGTTTCTAAAGTCTAAAAAAAAAAAAAAAAAAATACTACTTCTTCTTCTTCCTCAAAAACTTCTTTTTTTACAGACTTAAAAACTTCTAAAGACGAGGGAAAAATATTGATACATTAAAATATCATAATATCTTCATATGCTGATAGGCATTTTAGAGATTTAAAAAACAATCTTCATATCAATCTCCTTTACTAGTGAAATATTGCTATATGTCATCATTATGCTACGAAATCCCCCGAAAATCCCTGAAATTTTGCCATATTTTTAAATGTTGATATATTGGCGTGCATTCCATCTATTTACTAACAAAATCTCACAAGAATTTGCAAAATATCAAGTAGAGTTTGTAACATAACGATGAAATTTCACGGATTTTTGAAAGTAAAATAGACGCGATACCTATTTTAAAAATCAATTTGATATCAGCATATTAGTTATATATTTTAGTATATTATTTTTTCAAAGTGTCATCAGAAATGGATAACAAACTGCTGGTTTTTAAATGAATACTTATTTTTGTCCAGCTTTAACACGTATCGATATCGGCTATCGACTACATGAGTTTTTTAAAAATATCGGGCATATCGATATCGGCCAAAATCCCACATCGCGGCATCCCTAGTTTTTTTATTGAATTAATTTCTACTGCACACCCAGCTTTGGGAACCGCTACACTAATGAATTGGCTAGTACATGCACATATAGGCCAATACAGATAAAAGAAAAAACATTAATATCGGCCAGAAGTATGGATATCTCTAGCAGAGATGCATTGTGTATTTTTTTCCTTCTATCAGCCGACGCATGCTATTGCCGATGCATTAATGCACTCAGCAGCCATGCTGAAATCCCTCCATTTAATATCCCTTGTTGATGTTTTGTGTGATCTGTTAATAAATGTTTCTTTTTTTAAATCAAGACTTGTGAAACTATTAATTTAATCATGTAAAATGGAGGAAGAAAAATAAATATCAGCTACAAGAATGGGCCACAAAAAAAGTAGCAAATATCGGTAATCGGTTCGACTGATGCCAAAATTATCTGCATCAGCCTTAAAAAACCTGCATTGGTTGATCTCTAGTAGAACACGGTAGGTAATACTTTAGTAAAGCCTACACAGAGCTTTAAGGAGTTTAAGTTTAAATGAGAAAAAAAAGATTCCAATGTTCTGTGTTTTTTGCATTTAAAATTCAATTTGAAGATATAGAAGTTCAGTCTGATTAATTCAATGGGTATGAGGGGAAGATGAAATATTTAGATATAAAAAGTTCCTCACAACCTCATTAACCTTTTAGTGAATCTGCGAGGCTGGTTTCATTTCAACATTTCCACTCTGTTGAGTAAAAACCACCACAAGATCCTGAAGTGAGCGCTCATGTCAGACATCTCATAACAGCGCCAATAAAAAGCCCACAGACGGCGTCTGCAGACGCAGGGACAGGTGAAAGACAATGAGAGGCACTCAGGAGAATTTGTCTGATAAATCAAGCACATATTACAACAGACTGTGCAGCGTTGCTGCTCCGTGTCCTGCCTGAAACACTGACATGAAATACTGCAGCATCAGCCAATTAAACAGGCCAGAAGACAGAAGGAGCAATATGGTTAAGGCTGTTCAAAGACGGAGGAAAACCTTGAAGGTCAACATTTACAGTGACTCATCAAATCATCCTCTCTGCACACTTTCATCTTGGTTTTATTTGTGCGGACGAAGCCCCAGGCTACTGCTTCTCCCTCGATCCCCGTTTTTCTTCCTGTCTCCGTGCACGTGTGTGTCTGGGTGTATCTTAATGAAATCTGACAGTGAGTTGTGACAATAAGCGATGAAGCATCCTGCTGCAGAGGTTAATAAGCAGTGAGTCTCAGCAGCAGCACTAAGCCGCCATGCACACACAAACACAGAGCACTGTCTATTAAGCTTTTATACACAGAATTTTTTTTTTTATTTAAAAACCCACACGGCATGAATAGTACTTTGACCTAACTGTAAGAAGCAGTTTGTCTATCATCTCCATACAATTTCTAAGCCAAAATGGTAGTGCAAAGCACTTCATGGTCTCTGGATTAATACCAACACACTATAGAGAAGGTCGACATTTTCCATCATATTATATTTCACCAAACTAAATGCAGACAGCTCCTCAGTCCTATTTTGTGTTAGGAATCCAGTTTGTGTGATCTGTTTGTGCGTCTCCATTTTCCACCCCCAGGAGGTGCCCTGTCTTCGCTGTCCCTCCCCCTGCACACCTGCGGCTCATTGGATCATTACCTGGAGGAGTATTTGAGCAGTGGACTGTCACTACCTCCACGCCAGATTGTTTGCCAGTTTTGGGTACTCTAGCTAAGCTAAGTTTAGCTGAGTCTAATCTTAGCTTTGTTTCTCTGAGCCCATCATGTTTTTAACTTTTGCTCCTTGACAGGAAGCTCTTCCCTGTGTTACTGGATACCTGGACCTTCTCTCCCCTGGAAGTTTAAACCGAGTTACACTGAGCAGGGCAAAACCTCCACATGTTCCATTCAACTTCCCATCGGAAACTACCGAGTGACAGTTCGCCCATTACTCCTCCGGGGCCAACGTGTGCACCTAACTCTGGATTCACCACAGAGTCCGGATTCAAGGACTAACAAGGCTAACTTGACCTCGCCAGATGGATTTGCTCCACATATCCATCTGGAAACCTTTGGTTGAAGTAATTTTTGGGAAGGGGCGAAAATACTGGTTAGCTGATTGACCTATGTTGGTGATAGACGGCCAAATAAAACCAATCAGATTAACGGCATATGACGTAATTAACAGACCGACGACTCGAAAACACAAACCACATGCCAGGCTACTCTTGCCGTAAAACCAGTCGGGAGAAGAAATACTCTGTAATTCCGCTACAAAACTTGCTCGATAGCCACGCTTACGCTTAGTTTCATCGGCTGAAGCCGCCATGCTGTTCTTAGACTGAACTGAAAACAGCTGGCTTCGCTAAGGCGGCACACCTCAACCCGCCAAAGCCAACGCTGATTGGACGTTCGTTTCGCTTTTTCTTCAACGGAGAGTCTCCAGACGGATTAGCGAGTGACACCTTGAAAGCTCTCGCGAGATCAGGATGGTCTCACGAGGCTATAACAAGGCCCCCTCAAACGTGAGTTCCAAACCACTCTAAATATCAGAGCTTCCAAGATTCCCACGCTACCTGGACTGACCTCTGAACTTCCCTTCTCACTTCCAGTTCAGGGTTACCAGCTCACTGAGTTCCAGATATAACTCCTGTTTTACCAGCTCAATAAATCCGTTAAACTTTTACCGTGCTCTCTGAGTGGTTTCTCTGCATGTGGGTCAGATTCGTTAAACCGACCATGACATTTTGATACAAAAACATGTATAAAAGAAGTGTGATATGGCTGACCGATGGATCCAAAATGTAAACCTGATGGATCCAAAAATTTAAAGGATCAACAAAAAACACTAATAGTTGTTATAACTGACATAAAAATGCTCCTGTTGGTTGTAACATATTGCTTTTTCTAAGCTAACCTCTAACATGTGCACAACCTTGTTTTCGAGAGGGTAAGGTTAGCTAACAAGATTTCTTTAAATGACACATCCTGGAGTTACTGGGAAACATTGATTAGCTGTCCTGAACAATTCAGTATGTCAATTTATGAAGGATTATGTATTAAGTTTATTAAAATACTCAAAATGAAACTGAATTACAAAGAGCCAAACCTGATCTCTGTCAAAAATGAAACAGTTTGATGTTTCAAAACATCAAGGAAAACAGAAGATACCAAAATGAGACTTAAAATATATTTCGTAACTCATAAAATGTCTGAGCTAAGCAGAGAACTACAGAGCATTAATAACAATAACATAAAATTTAAATGCATTATTATTCTAATATATACTAGTAATAGTAAATGTCCTTTTGTTGCTGATGCACCTTGTCTTTCAACAGTTTTCACCTTCCCACTTTGAACAAAATGCAGTTTAATCTCCTGATAGGCAAAGGTGCAACATTTTGTTTGATAAAATTATTTACTCAACTCAGAATGCTTCATGCTTGAAACTTAAAATGAGACAGCATGACACACTTTTTGATTTAACAAAACAACCTTGGTGTTCATTTTTGAGCAGGACCTGACATTTTAATGCCGCATTAAGGCATCTAATGTGTTTAATACAAAAAAATAATTTATGTCTGACAGCAAAAACACATTTATTACATTTTTATGTATCAAATTATTGTTATTTCAGTTTAGTCATTTTAGTTTAGTGGTCAATTCCTTGAAGCATTTCATCCCAATGCACACAGTTCACCCATAAACATGGAAGAATTATTAAAGACAAGAAATGTAACAGGCAGATATTATTATGGTTTAACAGACTCGCACATCGGTAAAAATAGTTTCCATAACCTTCATGCTAATGTAATGTACATGCACTACTAGTCATTGAAGCTCACCAAAAGCAAAAGACTCTGTCACACTTGATGTTCAACAGATTCTTCTTCATTTTCTCACATTTAGAGCCAGTTAACACACATTTCAAATACATCAAAAAACAGCCGATAGGAAAAGTGACACAGGAGCCTAAGGAAATGGGAGTTAAAATCAAACACCGATGTAATGGTTCTCCACATTTAAAAGGTCAGTTAACTGTTTTACAGTAAATAAATGCATCTTTTATAGATGATTTTAAGGAATAACACAGAGATTAAACTCGCTGTCAGCAGCATGCTCTCAGTCTGAAGCTGTATTGCACTGACCATCTGGTTTCTAATCCTGACCACCCCTCACTGCATGGATCACTGCACTACCACCCCTGAGTTACGGCACAAGCAAACACATTTTTCTGCCAAGTGGTGACGGTGTATTATGTGTTTCAGCAGAATGGCCAAGAAGTATCTCAGGCTTTTTATCCTATTATGTTTTCTTCAGATATGTGTGAAGTTCTCTGCTTTAAGACTGTAGGATTAAACACTTGGAAGGCACAAGTGTCGACTAATTGAAAATTATGTGATTAAAAAAAGCGAGCAGTGCACTTTGTGAGGTTTTAATTCAATTCAATTCAGTTTATTTATATAGTGCCAATTCACAACACATGTCGTCTCAAGGGACCTTACAATTTAAACAGGACAAATTCAAGAGAGAAGTTTGGGAGCAGCTTGGTGAGTTTTAGTAACAACAACAACAACAAAAAAGAAACTTACAGTAAAGTAAAAAACTCTGTTACATTTCTTGAGCCCACTGCTCCCCAAGGGGATGGGTTAAATGCAGAGATAAATTTCTCCAATGTGAGATCAATAATGTTATTATTTTTTTTTTTTTTAAACCAAGAAATTTTCCTACAGGCCCTAGTGCTTAAATCTGAGTTTTTGGTGAAATCCTATTTTTTGCATTGTCATTCAGACTACTAACTAAATGTGACCATCATGAGAGTCCAGTCTAAATGTTTCACAGTGACCTGCACATTTAAGAGGACATCGTCGACGTTACACAGCCGCAGTTTATGAGATAAATAACAGATTTTGGCATCTCTGTGTCGTTATAAGTTCTTGAACATTTTAAGTTCTGTTATACGTTCTTAACCTCTTACACCCTCAGGGGGTATAAATAAATTTCTGCCTGACAAAACACACAAAAGTAAATAACTTATAGCCTCACAGCTATTTGATTTAAGAAGAAACTTTTGGTACCTCTGTAAAGGTAAGATGTCATAGAATGGTTTTCTGGTGTCAGCACCATTGTAGCTTTTGACCATGCCTGAAATATTAGGGACAAAATACAAAATATTTTTGCATTTTTTGAACCCCAGAAAAAGCAGATATGCTTATCTTTCTGCAAAATAACTGTTAATTTTCCCTACTACTGTTTTATAATTAGTATTTTTTTTGTTATTTAAAAATAGGTTATTATCCCATCATTTGTTATTAGACATTGTTGGTTATTAAGTTTGTTCTTGTATTCATTTTTCATTTAAACACAGATGTTACTCCAGTTTCACATTTCCTGTGGACATCTTGATCTTGTTGATTTTGTAAGATTGTGCAATAGTTAAGTAAACAAAGTTGATGCTGATAATCAAACTGTTTGTTCTCCTTTTCCCCAAATTGGAATCGAAAAAAGAATCGATAAAGAATCGAATCGCTTCATAGAATCGAAAAAGGGAATCGGAATCGCGGAAAATCTTTTCAATTCCCAACCCTAGCGATAACCCTGAAAAATTTGCAAGGGGGGGGCCACTCCAGTGGCTGGGAGTTAGAGGGAAGACGGCTGCCATTCAGCTGGTGTTTGTCTGGGAAAGGCCTTTTTGAATGGCTGCTAATGTATCATCATTACAACAGGCTCTCATCTTTACGTTCAGGTGTGAGAAACAAGCAGAGCAAAATGCTAGCATCCAAATAATTTTTCTGCTTTTTTTTAACAGGAATACACTTTAAAAATGTAAAGAGACTGTAAAAATATTTGCTCCAGGATGGGATTCTCTATGAGGGAAAATTACGTCCTGGTGCTACTTCACTACACACCCAGTCAACACAACTGCGGTTGACTCTCTTGTCTCCTTCAATCCCTTCGTCCAGAAAAACATGGAAGCTCAGAGGTCTATTTCTGACTCACTCACATGAAGATGAAAGTCAGTCAGGCAATGCTGATGAAACACACAAACCATCTATTTGAAAACATCATTGTCTTCATGAAGCAAGAAGACATGTTGCAGTGTAGTTCCCGAGGTTATTCTTATTCTTTTCAGAAACCCGTCAACCCGTTTCTAAGTACATGCAAGAGTTCCTGACTATAATTTATATAAAACTTGTTGCCATGGCAGCAAAGCCTCTGTGCTGCCTCCTTAACAATAAATCCAACCTTTCAAACAGAAATAAAAACTTATAAAATAAAGCTTTGGAAAGAAGAGAAAAATCATGGCGCTGAAATTTGCACAGAGGCTGAACAACACAAGGAGACTAGAACGGCTTTGTGGGATTAAAGATTACTGCAAGGAGCCTTAAATAACAGTGGCAGCTAACAAGTCCTCCATCACAAATCATGAAATTCAGAGCCGCTGGAGAGCAGCAATCAATGAGCGACTCACTGACTATGCATGAAATCCCAGCAAAGGCCTATAGAGCCAATATTTCAGGAGTGCAGAGATGGAGACCGACCCTACTATCCTGCCTGACTTCCTCCAGATCAAAAGATTTAAGATTCTGCAAAAAGATTACAAAATGGGGCTAAAAATAACAATGGCTGATAAAAAATAAAATTTAAAAAAACACACCTGAAATCAAACTTTCTAACGTTTCGGTCCCTCTTGATTTGTCCTCGGCAGCTGAAAGCTAGAAATCACTCAGCCTGGGAAGCCAGGGGAGCTGCCGGGTGAGCTTCCAAGGTGGATATTTATTCCTAAACGCCTCTTCTGCTCAGCAGAGTTCAGCGGTCAGCGTGAGCAGCAGATGGCCTCAACACCGCCAGCCTATTCCCCAGCTTTCTGGATGTGGCCTCATACAAAGCGGCAGTGGGGAAGCGAGGCTCAGATGTGTCGCCTGCGGGAATGTGTGTGGCCTGCATTCGGAAAATATCATTTATTCGTTTCAGTTGATTCAAGCCGATCAGAAACCACTGTTTATCACAACTATATTGTTTTATTATATCCAATATAAACTACCTTTTTAAGCTTGCTGCACCACCAACACAAAAGGCCATTTTTTCTGTTGCTGTCGGCAGAGAAAATTAGACCTTAGCAGAAAAAAAACTTTCCATGAAATATAATTTAATAAAAAAGATTTTAGCATTTTTTTCTTGAATTAAATCATTCAAGAAAAAATGCTAAAATATTATTTTTTAAAACCAAAAAAATACAAAAAGGCTGAAAAAAACTTTTATGGGCATTGTTTTGAGAATTTATGGAAAATGTGTTGTAATTGCCTGCTCCCCGGGCGCCCCACGATGGCAGCCCACTGCTCCCCAAGGGGGTGGGTTAAACGCAGTGGTACATTTCTCCAATGTGAGATCAATAAAGTTCAATTATCATCATCTTTTAATCCTGCTTTTGTGTCTAGAAATACTTGTTTGGCGCCCTCCACAGGTGTAAAGGAGGTCACTGCATCTGTTTTTCAACTGACCTCAGCAGCTCCTCCAACACAGTGTGTTCAATAGCAACTGGCAATTAAATTCTTTTATTGCTTTAGAATGATGAAATAAAAACTAAATAATGATTTCCTTCATTATAACAGTTCATAAAAAGTATAAAAAGCATCGAAACAAACTGATTAAAAATGAGTCTGCATCATTAATCCAGTCTAGTATAAAGGTTTAATATTATGAACTAAAATATATTGGATAAAAATAGATAAATAAATAAAACATATTCAAATTGGAGCAAATCTGTCTTTCTAGTTTAAAATAAATGATCTGAATAACATTAGTGTCACAGAAAGTTATTAATTCTTGTATCAGTAGTGTTTGGTGCAGATATCTTAGTTACCACTGTACGTTGGAGAAGGGAGCAGCCATACAGAATCTCCCTCCATCAGACTCAGCTAGGAGGAAGACGAAGCTGAATCTGCGGTTTGGGAATCTCTAGAGGCAGCAGCTCAAACCAGAACAGCTCAGGGTTTCTGACCTCCTCCACAGAACCTTCCTCTCAGTCTCTAGTGAGGCAACAGAAAGACGTGGTCTGTCTAGCCCTCACCCTGTCGCCCAAGATTCATCTTAAAAAATGTCATTAATATTCTTTCATCCTCAGGAAGGGTTGACCTGAAGGTTTCTGTGCTCCTGGGTATCATAAACCCTCCTGGCCTCGTTTTGACTAAAATCCGGCTGTTTGTCACTAGCATACTAACTTGTACCACTGGGCGCATAATGAGACGTTTAAGAAGAAGCAACTGAAAGGTGATGGTGGAGAAGCTGTTTATCCTGCAACCAGGTCACTGGTTTGAACCCCCGCTTTGTCCGCCTGTCCTTGGGCAAAACAGTTCGTCTGCATTGGCTGCTGATGGTGGTCAGAGGGCAGCAGTGGCCACAGTGGAGCTTACCACCATCAGAGCATGAATAACTGGATGTAACGTAGGAGCCATTCAAAATGTCCCCACTTTCCTTGATGGGCCCTTGGCTGGTCCCCTACAACTCCTTTGTAAACATCACTCTTTTGTACTAAAATATACTTTCTGTCATGATTTGTGGACATTAAGATCTAAAGTGAAGTGTTATCTCCTGGTCAGACCTGTAATTCAGCGAAAGGGTGGAGTCAGATTTTTTTTTTTTTTAATGCATGCCCAGGATAAGGCCAGTGGCTGGAAGTTGGAGGGGATTTAGCTGGGAGCTGCAGGGCAGTAGGCTCCCATTCGGCTGTTGTTTGACTGGGAAAGGCCATTTTGAATTGTTGCTACTTTAGCGTGAAGCTTTTTGAGTCCCCTGATTCTATATGCACAGTTCTGAAATAAAACGATGTAATGAAAATCTTTAAAAAGATCATGTTTTTGCCTCAAAAACCTGGAAAACACCTGAAAACCAGTCACTAAATTATCCTAAACCTACTGCAGTTTTTATCACTAATAGTTTATTTTTTTCCTCTAACAATATGTAATATATATATATATATATATATATATATATATATATATATATATATATTTATTTTAGCAAGGCAAAGCTGAAAAGTTAGTGATATTTCTCCGATGCATTTATGTCAAATGTGAAGTAGATGCTTTTTCAAGGAGGACAGTTTAATCATGATTCAATAATTTACAGTTTCATAGCGAGTGTAAAAGATCTAAAAAAAAAAAAACAGACCCAGACATGTTGCTCTAGAGGTGACAGCCCAGATCTAAAGAGTGTTCCTCTGATTTCACAGAAAGGTCAGAAACCTTGTCTTGCTTTAAGCATTCTTTACGAAATAAGTCATTGTGACACTTTAAATAAAACCTAGACAGAAGAGGATTTATTTAGAGCTTGTTTCATTTCTGCTGCTACTTGAAAGCATAGAGTTGGTTGGAAATGCAGAAGCTAAAAAGCTGGTCCAGCTCCAGCAAAATCATCATCAATCAAATCATTTTTATATACAGATGGAAACAAGCTAATTCAAACATTGTTGTTCAGAAAATATTAAAAACAACCAGAACACTGTATCTGATGCTCTATAGGTTTAGTACACAATCACCTACAGCTGCTGTGCTTTTCTTTTTCCAGACTCTTTGTTTTTTTTTAAAACAAAAAAAAAAATGCTTCTAAAATAAAAGTCAGCTGTGGATCCTCTGAGTATATAAACATCTAAGGTGTTAGACCTTTCCCTAACAAACATCTTAGATCATAAAAAAGTCAAATCCCCAGTAGACCAGCGGCTGTGTGAGAACGACAGACTGGGGGACTGAAAAGAGCCTTAGCCTGGACTCTGTGTTTCAGACGGCTAAATACACTAGGTTATACGTTTTCATTTTGATAAGAGAAACATAAAAGCTCTGATCCTCAGGGCGAAAAAAAAAAAAAACAGAGAATATTTATTTGAAATGTGCGTGAAAGCCCCCAGAGTAGATTGGATGAAGATCATCCCAGCCATCTGGCCCAAAAACAAATCCCTCAGAATGAGCTCCCAAATCTAATACACCAACAATACTACCAGCTTTTTATGCAAGATTGCTCTGGACATTCATTTTATTTTATTTTTTTAGATTTGAGACAAATAGTTGGACCTATTCCAAGTGGGTAAATAAAGTCAAAGAAAGCAGAAATGTTTGACTACAGCATCAGAAAGATGGTGATTAATCTACTTGGTCAATGTCCAGATGGATCATAATAAATTACAATATCATCAGCAAATACATTTAATTCAGAATTTCAGTCCAAAATGGAAATTTATATTCATTGCACACAATTAACATTTTTAAAATGTTAATTGAAAAAAATATATATAATAAAAAAATAAATAAATAAATAAAATGTTAATTGATATGAATTTTGCAGCTATTTAAAGCCAGAAATTCAGTTGCATGATAATCATAGAGCAAGCACAAAAAATTATTATTTCCAATTAAAAATTTTATTTTATGTCTCCAACCATTATATAGTGTCATACTGACTTGGCTGAGTCAGATTCCTGCTGCACACAGACTGACTTAACCAAGAATATTGACGGAAAGTTGAGCTGAAGGAAAAAGTCCCATGCTACCAACAGGTTAATGACCATGCCATCCCTGTGCCTGATTGGCCAGCCAACTTGTCCAATGGAAAGCCTCCAAAGGAATCCATGGAGCGTTAATTGGATGAAGAAGCAGTGATGAAATGTGTGAGCTGCCTTCAAACCACTGGTGTCATGCCACATGGATGCAGTACTTTCAATGATTGCCATTTCTACACCCTTCTGTATTGAATTGGATTAATCTTTTGTGATATATAAACTAGCACTGATTGAATCTGGGGTTATCAATGCTCTATACCGCACACATTGATGGTAACTCAAAAACTTCAAATATACAGTATCACTCTGAACATAACACATAACACACCTCATTCCAAGGATTTAATGAACTCCAGAGTCTTCCTGTTGGTCTGTTTGTTTAGTTTAAGTCTGCAGAAGCAGCAGGAATTTTATATGTATTTATTTTTATGTAGAACTAAAGCTTAAACCGGCTTACAATAAATAAAATGATCTTTTTCATCTTAACAAGCAGGACATCAGAGTGCTTGTTTTACTGCATAATAATTAGAATAATGAGAAACATATTTTATTGTTCTGTTTACTTCTATCAAGTTAAAAGTAAATTACTTGCACTTTTCATTTAGTTTCATATATACATGTTTGGCTCAGTGTATTATGTTTAAACAAAGTCCTACAGAGAAGGGTGTTTTAGTTTTTTCAAACCAGAGCTTTTCACAGTGCTACATGGGGACATTTCCGGTCCTATGGGAGGACCTTGTGTGGCTCTTGAAAGAAATGAAGATGGGAATTAATTTAGTCCTTCTCCTCAGGTAGCAGCTAATGCAGCAAAACGTGTTTAAAGAAGGTTTATCTGTTTATGCCAGACATTTAAAAATGATTTTAAAATGGAAAATTCAAACTGGTGTCATTTTTTCCCCTTGCAAAACCCCTTTAAGTTTGCATCTGAAATAATTTGCAGACCCTTTTCTGCAGAAATCTACAGAAGAGGACTAGGGCCTCTGAACTGATTTTCGAATATTATTTCAGTTTAATATGGGAAAAAGTCAAATTCTGACTTTAATCTCAAATTCTGACTGAATTCTGACAGCTAACAAGGTGTTAGCATCAAGCCCGTATGTATATCTGTTTAAATTAGCTCTCTTGTTTTAATGACCTTTCGCTCTTCCATTAATGAAATAGCATCACCGGGCACCCTCTTACACATAAAAAGTCACCTAATTCCATCAATTTTCCATCATTTACACAGCCCTCCCAAACAACTCATCTTTATCAATTAAAGCTGAATGCTCAAACATATATTCCTTCATGGTGCCCATCATTAAAATCCAAAATTCTGATATTAAAGTCCCAGAATTCTGAAAAAAAGTCAGAGTTTTAAGAAAAAAAAGTCAGGAATTTGCAGGGGGGGAAAAAGTCAGAATTTGGAGGAAAAAACTCAAAATGCAAGGAAAAAGGCAATTCTGGGAAAAAATCAGAATTCTGGGGAAAAATAAAAATTCTGAGGAAAATGGTCAAATTCTGGGAATAAAGTCAGAATTCTGATTTTTAAAGTCAGAATCCTGTCTTTTGTCTCAAGTCCGAATTCCTCAAAAAAAGTCTCAGAAAAATTCTGAAAAAAGTCACAATTTTGAGGGAAAAAAGTCCAGTACGAGGGAAATGAGTTCAATAAAGGGAAAAAGTCAAATTCTGAGTAAGTTAATTCTGAGAAAAAAAAGTCTCAGAAAAATTGAGAAAAAAAACAGTCAAATTTTTGAGGGAAAAAAAAAGTCCAAATTTTGAGGGAGAAAAAAAGTCAAATTTTGAGGAAAAAGTCAGAATTTTTAGAGAAAAAAAGTCCGAAATCTTAAGAAAAAAAGTCGAATTCTGAGAGTAAAGTTCGAATTCACCGAGAATAAAAGTCAATTCTAGCAAGAGAGAAAAAAGTCTCAGAAAAATTTATCAAAAAAGTCAAATTTTTGAGGGAAAAAGTCAGGATTTTGAGGGAAAAGTAGTCCAAATTTTGAGGGGGAAAAAAGTCAGAATTCTGAGTAAGAATCAGAATTCTATCTTTTCTCATATTATAATGAAATACAATTTAAAAATCATTTTTTTCTCAGTGTGTCACTAATCCTCTTCCGTAGAAATCCAATTGTTGAACGGGTAAAAAGACAATTAGAGAAACAAATATATTTTTTGCAATAAAGAAATGATCAAAATGTGAATAATTCTGACTTCATTTTGGCCTCTCTATCACATAAAGTTTTTAATCCCAGCGTTAAATGGACCCCGAATGTACTAGAATATACCTGAAATGTACTTGGAAATCCCAGTTGTGTTGCATCAGTTTGTTATGTTTGCAAGTAAAATGATTTTTATTAAAGTGGACTAAGTTGGAACGGAGTTCGGCACAGAGAGAGGGTACCTTAGTTAGCTGTGCGATCTTCTTGCTCATCCTCAGGTGCAGGTCCTGGGTATATTCCAGGCTACATGCCGGACTGGAAGGAGCCGCTGGGTGCTGTTGAGGAGGAGGAGGAGGTGGAGGAGGAGGATGAAGTAAATTTCCCCTGGCCGATGGGGCAGTAATACTGCTGCCAGCCCGACCCAGTCGCCATCTTCACGATGAAGCTTGTATCAGATCAGGGCAGCGATGGTGAACTGGAAGCGGTGCAGACACACACCAAGCTGGGACAGGGTGTTTCAGCGAGGCACGGAAAGAGTTAATCAAAAATACGAACATAAACTGATAGAACCCGCTTTCATTGTGCCCGCTCTCCGTTAATAATTAACAAGAGGGTGAAATTTTTACCGATTTAACCCCAGAAAACAGCAGCTACTAGCATCATCTCCGTTCAAAATGCGTCCGTAATCAGCGTGAGGCGGTGCGGACACCTGGCGCTGCTGTGGAGCCCCGCTCTCCGGGCGGCTGCCTGCCTCCCAGTCGGTCACCTTGGTACCGAATCAGGAGCCGTTAGGAGTGGTTCCTCCCCCGGAGCATTCCGGCCACATTTACCGGGCAGAGTGAGCGGAGACCGGAGGGTCCGTGTGAGTGAGTTGCAGGGAGAGTGTCGGACAGGCTCGGAGGTTGCTCGCTGCTCCTCTGTTGCCATGGATCACCTCAACAGTTTATGCTGCATTCACGAAGGATGGGAGCAGTGCTGCGTTCACGGACTGTCGTAGCGATGAGCTCACGTCTGCGTTACAGCAGAAGCTCACAGATTTTCATTCATTAAGGCCCTGGGAAAACCTCCGCTTGCTGTATGAGGTTTTATATAT
>JAGKQL010000007.1:2591046-2610801 GCA_018398635.1 Cyprinodon brontotheroides | reverse complement strand
ATGTATATATATATATTGGCGAGCAGCAGCAGCAGCGCTGGTTGTTGCTGGCGCGGCTGGTTGCTGCTGGCTGCTGGTTGCTGCTGGTTGCTTGTTACATATTTTTTTTATAAAAAGAAAATGTGTATTAAAAATCCTGGCATCAAAAAGCATTTAATTGAGACTACTTCATAAATAGACAATAAACTACTCACCATAATAACTGATAAATTGAACTGAGTCTTTAATGATAAGAAACATTGAAAATTTGAATTTTAGCTCAAACAAAACCACTATATTGGTGAATAACCAGGATTTAGCTCAGCAAAAGCTGCAAAATCAATACAGAAATAAACAAAAGGATTTGAAACATCTGGTAAAATGAAAAATTGAATCATTTTTTTTCCTTTCAGATAATGTAGTAATAAGAATAGAATAACTGTCTTGATTCCAAAAAGAGCCCAACAGATTTTGCTTTCAGAAGAGGAGCAGTGCGGCTATTCCCATAGTGTTCCGTTTAATTTATGCATATAAATAGCTTTATTATAATTTATGTAAGGAGTTTTACAGATTATATGGACCTTGTAATGTAAGTCGAACAGGACAGGAAAAAGAAAAAAGGAGAAAAGATGAAGACGAAGAATGGAAACCTGCATGGGCGGTTCTGGACGGGCAAAAACATACACAGCAAAAATTAAAACATACCTTTTTTTTACCAAATTAGTGTTGATTTGAGCATGTAAGTGAGGTTTTCAATCAAATAACATGTTTTATGCTTTAAATAAAAAACTGATTTCAAGTGTCTAAAATTAGTGTTGCATTGATCCCAATACCAGTATCAGGCGGGTCCCCGATCCAGCACTTAAATGGTGGTATTGGTATCGGGGAGTACCAACAAATAGGGCACTAATACTATTTTGAGAGAGCCAAAAGTTTATTCAACTATTGTCACCCATTCCTGTAGCAATAAAAAGTTCTACTCGGATTCACTTTGTATAAGTCTTTTCCTGCTTCACAAAGGTAGGCAGCTGATTGGACAGCTCCATGATGGCAATTATTTTACCTCCAAGTAGTATGCAGTTCTTCATATTTACACACACACATCAGTTTCAAACAGATGGTATCAGTATGGTATCGATATCGGTCAATACTGCACAGCCAGGTATCAGTATCGGGGCCAAAAAATGGCAATTAGCGCAACACCATCTAAAATCAAATTATTTTATTTGTAAGACTAAAATTACCCATTCCTTTGGCAGATCATTATAATTACCGGCTCAGATTAACAGCAATTAAACCTGTTTTTAAAAATGTTTAGATTTTAGATTAGTGTTTGTGGTTTATTGCTAAATCAATATTTCATAATGACATATGCAGCTGATTCATCCCTTGGACCAGTTCAATGGTTTAATTTTAAATTTACTTTGACAAATATTTAGAGATAACATTAAGGATGGCAGTTTTCATCTGTGAGATCGTTGCGCTCTTGTTTGAGTTTCTGTGTGTTGTGTTCTGTGCCCTCTTGAAAAAAACCCTGGTCCCACCATGGCCAGACGATTTTCATCTTCAACAGTTTTCTTCTAGTTCAGACACTCAAACTGATTTTTGCTTGTTTTTCCTTCATCCCTTTTCTTATGCATTTTGTGTTTTTAGGATCTTTTGTTTCCATTTTATGTTCCTGTGATTTGATAAGTTTTCTGGCCTGTATGTGTTCCCTTGGCAACTTCCTTTTGTGTTTGCATTTGCTCCATTATTTACCATCTTTTTCCTTGAAGGATTTTTATAATCCTTTCTATTGTTTCAACTGGCAGCCTTCCTTCGACTCAGACAACTTTTATTGTCTTTGATTGAAATTTTGTTTTGTTCAGCTTTCCCACAGTGATTATGAAATGCAGCAGCTTAACAGTAAAATGAACATTTTCATTTTCATAAAGCATCATAAAGAGAGCAAATGTAGTGTTAGGCTCACTACAAAAAAACACAACAAAAAAAGCATTGATATGGAAGTAAAAAGCATTTCAAGACAAATATATATGGTGCATATATTCAGTATTTTGGTTTTGGTGTTATCAGTTTGATGCAGAGACTTAAAACTTGATTTAGAGTTTTTCAACAGCCCCACTGCTGTGCGATGGTAACGGGGAAGAAGCTGTCGGAGACCCTGCTTGAACCTGCATCCAAAGTCTCTTTCCCAAAGGGCAGCAGGGAGAACAGTCCATGGTGGGGGGTGTGAGGGGTTCATTGATGATGTTACGGGCTCAGGATGAAATTTCTTTTATGTAGGTAAGAGGGAGCCCCGATGATCCTCTCTGCTGTTCTTACTACTCTCCCTCACTTCTTTCCAGTCTGAGGCGCTGCAGCCTCCACACCACACACGTGAGACAGCTGGCTAGTCGGAATGCTCTCTATGGTGCTTCTGTAGAAGAAGGTGGTGAGGATGGGAGGGGGGGCAGGTGGGCTCTGCTCCCTCATCCTCTGCAGGAAGTACATGCGCTTGTGTGCCCTTTTGACCAGCGAGGTGGTGCTTACATTCCAGGTGAGGGTGTCTGTGATGTTCACCCCAGGGAACCAAAATGCTACTTGACCACTTCTATAGCTCAGCTGTTGATGTCCAGTGGAGCATGGTTATGCCGGTTCTTCCTGATGTCCATGATGATCTCCTTGGTCAGGATCAGGCTGTTGATCTTTGCACCACCAGCTGCTCCACCTCCCCTCTGTAGTCGTGGTCGTTGTCTCTGATGAGGTCCACCACCGTGGTGTCGTCTGCAAAACTTCACAATGTGATTGGTGGTGAACCTGGGGACGCAGTCATGTGTCATCAGGGTGAACAGCAGGGGGCTCAGGATGCAGCCCCTGAGGGAGCCTGTGCTTAAAATGATGACATCAGGGTGTTCTGTCCAACCTGGACTGACTGGAGGTCTGTTGGTGAGGTCTCCAGCAGCCAATGTGCAGAGAGGGGGGGTGTATTGTGGAATCCCCAGTTGCTCCAGTGTTCAGTTTGCCCATCAGATGCTGGGGATGATGGTGTTGAAAGCTGAACTGAAGTCCAGGATCAGCATCCTGCACTGTGAGTGTTCTTCTCCTCCAGGTGCGCCAGGCTCAGGTGGAGAGCAGCAGAGATGGCGTCCTCAGTGGAGCGGTGGCGCCATTAGGCAAACTGCAGAACGGTCAAAATGTTGGCTGGCAGACTGGAGACGCATGTGTTCTTTAACCAGCCTCTTCAAAGCACTTTATCATAATTGTAGTCAGTGCGACAGGACGGTAATCATTGAGAAAAGTTGAGCACTCATGGATCAATCCAGCGATGTTAAAGATGTCTGCGAGAATCTTCCCCTGAGGAATTTTTTTCCGTTATCTGCAGGTAGAGGACTATGTTAGGAAAAATTTATCGGATTTTGGAACTTTAACAAAACATGAAACCTAGAGGAAATAAATAAATTTAATCCTGTCAGTCGGGGGGCAGTGTCTCACTTTTATAAGATCTTTAACAATATATGCGTAGACACGACCAGGATTAAAAAGGCATGGGAGGATGAGTTGGGGCAACAGTTATCTGAAGATCTGTGGGAGGAGGGTTTGAAAAGTATTCAATATTGTTCAATCAATGTCAGACATAATCTCATACAGTTCAAAACTATACATAGGCTCCATTATTCGAGGGAGAAACTGAGCATGTTCTTTCCAAGTGTGTCTCCAATTTGTAATCGCTGTCGGGTTGCTATTGGTAACCTGACGCACTCCTTCTGGTCATGTGTTCAGCTGCACTCATTCTGGAAGAAAATTTTTAATTTTTTTTCAGCAGCTTTCGGAAAAAGATGGGATCCAGATCCTCTTATTGCCATCATTGGAATCTCCAGTGCTTTGCAACCAGCCACTAAAAGTGAGAAAATGGCTGTCTTGTTTGGTTCGGTGATTGCTAAAAGACTGATTTTGAGATTTTGGAAGAATGACTCTGTGCCCTCATTTGATTTGTGGTTGGGAGAACCAGCAAATACTCTGCACCTGGAAAGACTGAGACATTATAACGAAGATAAGGGTGCTGTGTTTGAGAAAGTATGGGACCCTGTACTAAAATTCCTTCAACGAAAAAGTGATTAAGACTGACTCGTCACTACTTAATACTCTGTATAACTTTCTTTTTTTTCATGCTTGTGGAATGCTTTAGATCAATATATGGTGTTTTCGTCATGTTGTTTTGACTGTGAAAGTGTTCTATGATGTGCTGTTCTGGGAGGGCAAGGGTAGGGTGGTGATTTGTTCTTTTATGTCAATTTTTTTTATATTCATCTGGAAAATTTAATAAAAAATAAAAAAAAAGATGTCTGCGAGGACACCAACCAGCTGATCTGCACACTCCTTGTTTGCAGGTCAGCTTTTCCTGCTGATAAAGATAATTTGATTAAAAAGGTAAATCATATGCTGTTACATTTTTTGATTTAATTGATTCAAAAAATATAAAATAGTAATTTACTATGTTTTTTAAAAAAAAATTTTCCTTTTCTCTCTGACAGCTGAATCTGTTATTTTTCTGTGAGTGTTGTGATAAAGACTTTCCCAAAATCTAAAACGATACAGGTTAAAAGACTAACTTCTGTTTTATCTTTTCATCTTATAATTAAAAATTCTAAAGTTCACTATGGATTTCTGGCATATTAGCACAGTGCCTAACGTGGAAAAATAGAAAAGAAAGGAAGAAAGAAAGAAAGAAAGAGAGGGAGGAAACAGCCCACATAAGAAAAGTACACAAGAAATGTTAAGCAAGGAAGGAGGATCAAACAAGGAAGGGTAGTAAGGAATGAGGCAAGAAAGGAAGATTAAAACAAAGAAAGAAGAGAAGAATATAATGAAGGAAGGCAAGATGTACAAAAGGAGAATATGAAAAAAGCAGGAAAAAGACGGGAAACACAAAATAAGGAAATATAAGCGCTAAAGCTAGAGGGAAGAGAGGGAAAATAGAACCCAGACTAATAAGTATATACAATAACATTAATGTTAGTGTTTTTTAATGGTGAAATATCATTAAGCTTCATTAGACAGAAACTAAGGTGAGTTTCTGCAAATGCATTAAATCCGGTTCTGTTAATGATTTTCAAAATGGCATCAAAACACTCCCTATTAAACATATCGAGGTCAAATTAATCAGCTGAAGTCAATTACATTCACTTCCTCTATATGAGGAGCATCTATGAATCATTCTGCAGTCAGCGATAAAGCAGCTTTTTTAATGCTGACATCAAGGAAAACTAAAAAAGAAAGGTAAATATAGTGAATAAATACTGTGTAACAGTTCATTTGCTTATATCTCTGACTGAATGTCTTGGCTCAGGTAAGGCAGTGCAAAAAATTTCTCAATTGTGTCCAAAATGAATGAATAAACTGTTGGTTTATTCTGTTTTCACACCTATAAAGTGTGATATTAGGCCACCGCCCCCTCATTTCAACCACTGTAGATATTTTCACAACATACTAACAGTATTCCTTTTCAGAAAAAATGTAAAATAATGTAGTGTAAGTATTTTTTGCATATAAATATAAAGAACACATTGTCCTGGTTGTAATGTAAAATACCATAAAGATATGAGTTACTGCTATGGGACAGGAATGCATTGAGTTTAGTGCCTCTGACGTCACTTCATCTATCAGAGCATGAGAGCGGGTGGAGAAAAATAAAAATAAAATATTCAAACCGACTGGAACGGCAGCTGCAGGCGGTCTCTCACATAGTCATAATCACAGGGATGACGCAAACGGTTTGTCTTCTGCATCCTATTTATGGTTTCAAGGCAATGCTTTTTTTTTTTTTTCACAAGTCTGGGGGCATGCACTGCTTTTGTTTCAAGGTGTGCATGTGGGAAAGTGTTCCCGAGGAACATGTAGATTATCTGCAGGATTTTTCCTGCTGGAATTCAGACCAGCAGCTCCCACAGAAGCTTTTTAAGACGTCACTGATGTTTTCTGGGGAGTTTATAGTTAAACTAAAACCAAAGTACAGAACCAAAGGGTGAGAAATGAATCTAAATCAGTTGTTTGTTTTATACAAAATCTATTAAACTATAATGATACAGTACTTTGCAAAAAAAAACAGTACATGCAAACAAGGTATATGAGTGGGTTTGCAGTGTTACCCAATAAATGGGTTTGTCTGATATCATGCAGGTCCTATAGCTTTAAATCCTACCTGGATCCTTTCTGCTTGGTGTCATTCTGCAAAGTACAGGTAACCTTTTGTCTATTTAACGACTGGTGAAAATCACCATCTTCACAAGTACCTTGAAAAGGAGATATCTTCTCCGAGCTTGTGCTCTGAGAAGGTTTCAAGTAACCGGTTCAATCCCCCACAGCCTGCACTCTGGGTCTCTGAGCAAGACCCTTAATCCCCACACTGCTCCCTGAGTGCCACACAATGGCAGCCCACTGCTCTCCATGGGATTAGTTAAATGCATTAAATTTCTCCAGTGTGAGATCAATAATGTTCAATTAATATTATTATTACACATGATTTAGTTTGAATAAATACATTTTTTCTTGTATTACATTTTTTTTCTCTCTCTGTGGGCTCTCGCATGTAAATTGAAAAGATAAATCACTTGGTTTATTTTAAATTTGTTTCAAAGATGAAAATGTACACAATAACTTCTCCGCTGGAGCTTAAATTAAGTTGTATGTCCAACAAAGTTCTGTATTTGGGCCAAATCTTTTCCATTGTTGTACAAATAATCAAACCAAAATTCTGATTAATTGATAATCCCTGGATTATGTTTTGTGTGGGCCTTTATTATTATATAAAGCTTCTAAATTCAGGAGTTAATTGTATGCAAGCATCAGCTAGTGTGCTAGCAAAGCTAAAAAAGCTGAAATCAATAATTGTTTTCGTAGTCTGGAATCTTTCCTTATTCCGAATCTGAAAACTCACAGAAGAATGCAGAATATGGCAGCATAGCTAAAGCCAATATACCGGCTAAAATCCAGAGCCGTTTCAGTAGTTTAGAACATTTTTGTTTTCCAAAGCTGAAGACTGACAGACTACACAGGAAAACATAAAAATTTTGATAAGTCATTTTTTCTTAAAATAAGTGCATTTGTTCTTGAATTGAGAAGGTAAAACACATTTTGACAATGGAACAAGAAAATGTACATTTAAAATAAGAAAACACAATTGCATTGTCTTATTTCAAGTGCATTTTATCTAAACATCTTATTTTAAGCATAAAATACTCATTCCATTGGAAAACTATCTCATTTACCTACTCAAATTAGTTGTAAATACACTTAATTTAACTTATTTCCAGATAATTTTTCCAATGTAATGAAACCATACCTATTAGCTATTATGGTAGCAAAGCTAAAAGCAATATGCCAGCTGAAATCCAGAGCTGTTCCAATAATGTGGTCTTGCATAAAATTTTAACTCACAAGCAAGCTTTGTTAAAACCAATGCTATCATGCTCAGATAGCACCAGACCCATGTTTTACAGACACAATAACTAAACAGAGGTGAAGGCTTGTTGAGGGAAGTTTACCTGCAGTTTCAGATCTGCAGGCACATTGCATCTGTTAGTGTTTAGAGTGTCAGCAGATATGATGTTAATTGTGTTTTTCGGACTGATCCCAAGCTGTGATTTTTGGTTAAAAAAACAAAAAACTTTTCCTTTCTAATAACCTCTGGAGTTATCCAATTATCTCTCAGCTTGATTGTTTGGCCTCTAGTGTTAACGATGTTCTCTGTATATTTCTGTGAGCAGAGAGATTAGATTTTTTCGGATATTATGTTGTCAACTTTATCAGGTTTTGGTTGTGCCATCGGGCTCTTCTAATTGGATTGTGTTGGTCTGTATTCCCTCAGCAGGAGGAAACTCAAATGTACAAAATATCTAAATTGTTAAGCTTGAAAAATAAAGAGATTAAGGTGTACATTAATTTTAGACACTTGAAAAATAGAAACACAATTAAGAGGTAAATAAATGCATCTTTGTGGTTTTATATATATACATACAAACACAAATATATACACATATATATATATACATATATAAACACATATACACATATATACATATATATACACATATATACACACATATATATACATATATACATATATATACACATATATACACACATATATATACATATATACATATATATACACATATATACACATATATATACAGTCAATATATATATATATATATATATTGCTGAAGTTGCCGCGAGATTTGTCGGCTGTACATCCATGATGCGAATCTCCTCTCGCTCCACCACATCCCAAAGATGCTCTATTGGATTGAGATTCGGTGACTGTGGAGGCCATTTTGAGTACAGTGAACTCATTGTCATGTTCAAAGAAACCAGTCTGAGATGATTCCAGCTTTATGACATGGCGCGTATTATCCTGCTGAAAGTAGCCATCAGAAGTTGGGTACATTGTGGTCATAAAGGATGGACATGGTCAGCAACAATACTCAGGTAGGCTGTGGCGTTGCAACGATGCTCAATTGGTACCAAGGGGCCCAAAGAGTGCCAAGAAAATATTCCCCACACCATGACACCACCACCAACCAGCCTGAACCGTTGATACAAGGCAGGGATGGATCCATGCTTTCATGTTGTAGACTTTTAAATTCTGACCCTACCATCCAATGTCGCAGCAGAAATCGAGACTCATCAGACCAGGCAACGTTTTTCCAATCTTCTATTGTCCAATTTCGATGAGCTTGTGCAAATTGTAGCCTCAGTTTCCTGTTCTTAGCTGAAAGGAGTGGCACCCGGTGTGGTCTTCTGCTGCTGTAGCCCATCTGCCTCAAAGTTCGACGTACTGTGCGTTCAGAGATGCTCTTCTGCCCACCTTGGTTGTAACAGGTGGTTATTTGAGTCACTGTTGCCCTTCTATCAGCTCCGGAACCAGTCTGGCCATTCTCCTCTGACCTCTGGCATCAACAAGGCATTTCGCCCACAGAACTGCACGCCACTGGATGTTTTTTTTTTCGACCATTCTCTGTAAACCCTAGAGATGGTTATTACAGCAGAAAAGTCCCAGTAGATCAGCAGTTTCTGAAATACTCAGGACCAGCCCCTTCTGGTACCAACAATCATGCCACGCTCAAAGTCACTCAAATCACCTTTCTTCCCCATACTGATGCTTGGTTTGAACTGCAGGAGATTGTCTTGACCATGTCTACTGGCGATACGCCTGCACTGAGTTGCCGCCGCGTGATTGGCTGCTTGGAGAAACTAAGTGTTAATCGAGCAGTTGGACAGGTGCACCTTGGCCAGCGGCCGGTGAGTGTATATGTGTATATATATGGTATATATAAATAAAAAAATATATATGTTCAGTTCACAGCGAAGTACAACAGAAAAAATCTCATGATTTTATTGCAACCAGTGCTATTTGTATTCCCCCAGCCCTCATTATTTTAGGATTTCCTTAAAATGCCGAACATTTCCCACCACAATTGCTCCACTATAGTCATGTTTTCTTTTGGCCAACACAGATTAAAAATAAATCTTCATTTTGCGAGTAAGAAGCTGATTCAGGGAGCCAAAGCTGGCCCTATGCAGCGAGCTCCTCTTCATTATTCACTGAGAGCAAGTCAAATGAGGATGTGACCTATTTTCAAATCGTCGTAATCAACAGTTTACTCCTTCAGGAAAATGTCAGAAACACACAGAGTAATTATAAACAGCAGAAAATGAATGCGGTGCAGCTAAGAAGTGAGAGCATGTCAAAAAGGGGTCAGTAGAATATTTATATTGGGTATAACATGACAGGTATAAAAATATTGTGTCTAAAAACTTTTTTTTTTACATTTTCTCTGAAAAGCAGTTCAAAGGAAAGTAGATAAACAGAAAAAAAACACATCAAATGCAAATTTATTACATAAACTTTGATACATAGACCAACTAATGCAGGCAGAGCAACTTGAGTATAAAAGAATAATAGAAATGAACTTTGGTGCCCCTCAGGGGGAGATATGATGTGTCCCAACAGCAAAGGGAATCACAAATGGAAACATGCAGACGTGCAAAATGAGAGGAAAACATCAAAAGAAAAATTACAAACAGGAGATGGTGCAGCGAGGGCAAGTTTTTAACAAGATAGAGAAACTGTACAGATATGTTAGAAATAGTATAATCTGAAAAAAAAAAACTGTAAGCGTGGATTTGAGTAGGATTATTTTACATGATTACCTTTCCTATTTTAACTTTAGGTTTTCTGATAAAGGCACCAGATTTAATTAGAATAGAGATTTTTAATCTCAGTTTGTTTTCTTTTATTTATTCCTGGTAAACTAATAGTGAATATCTTCTCTGCCTGCCCTGCAGGGGACCTGGGTTGGGTCCCGGTTTGGGTCTTGGACTCTGACGAGTGGATTAGTTCTAGTCATGGTGACCCCTGAATAATTGAGCAGCTGAAAGTCCATTAACACGTTTATTGGTCTGATCTGATATTATAGTATAAGTAGAACCATGCTGTCATTTGCTCGGTTAGGGATCGTTCAAAATTCACATAATTTAAACAAATGTACAAAACATACTTTTTGGAACTCTCTCCTAGAAGCGTATTAGTTGGTTTTTTTTCCGGTTTTATTTAATTTGTCCATCCGTACTTCATTGTAGTTGTACGGAAGAGGATTAGGGCCACTGAATAATAAAAAAAAAAAGTTAACTGATTTTTACATTTTATTTCAATTTAATATGGGAAAAAAGTCAAAATTCTGACTTTTAATCTCAAATTCTGACTTTTTCTCAGAATTCTGACTTTAATCTCAAAATTTTGGATCTTACTGTAGATGGGCACCGTGAAGGAAGAGATGCGGGAGCGCTCAGCTTCACTGACAAAGATGTGAGTTGTTTGAGAGGGCCAGTGACACATTGGTGGAAAATACGAGGAATTAGGCAACTTTTTACGTGCCCGAGGGGTCCCCTCATTAATGGAGGAGCAGAAGGTCTTTAAAACAAGAGAGCTAGTCTCTAAAACGAACATGGCTATGGCTTGATTTTAACATGTTTGTTAGCTGTCAGAATTCTGAGATTAAAGTCAAATTCTGAGAAATAGAAAATTCTGAGATTAAAGTCAGAATTTTTGGAGATTAAAGTCAGAATTCTGAGAAAAAGTCAGAATTCTGACTTTTTCCTATGTTAAACTAAAATAAAATTTAAAAATCAGTTACCATTTTTTTTTCCAGTGGCCTTAATCCTCTTCCGTATAGTTGGGCCTAAGAACCTATTATAAATGAGGATTTATTTACAGTACACATTTGTTTTTAAAACACATTGGAATAAATAAATCATTAAAAAAGGATTTCAGTGCATGAGAACAGTAAAATGTAGGATCCTTCAGTGTTTCTTGGATATCTGTACCTTTAGTTACACCTTTACCTTGTTTGTACAGATTTTTCTACATCCCTGATGTTATTTTCCAATCTTTTTCTTTTCATCCTTTTTTTTAATTCTGAATATTACTTTCTTTCATGAACTGCACATTATATTTTCTTACTGAGATGTGTTTTCTTTCTTTGCTGTACAGTCATTTTCAACATATTTAGTATTTATATATTTTTTCTTATGTTATAATCTTGTTTGACCCTTCATGTTTGCATTTACCTTTTTGAAGTGACGTCTACATTTCTCTCCCCTTGGAGCATTAAAGGGTTTCTAGTCTACTCCATCATAAATGTTGTGTTTTTTATTATCTATATTCTGACAATTATCAATATTGACAGAAATAAAGGTTTTAAACCTGAGACTGTGTAATTATTTTTAGAAAAATGTGTTTTATTTCATAATGGATCACATTATGAAAAGAAATGACCTTTTCACTCATGTTCTCATTTATTGAGCCGGACTGTAGGTCCTTGAACAGTAAATAGACGCACTTGTACAACTTATTTGTATTCTTAATGACACTTTAAATGCCTTTATAATTAGAAGTCACATTCAACCTTCAGCACATGCTAGCCATAAGAAGCTAAGTTGAACTCATGGTCTCCCAATCAGTAAATGATTACTTTCCCCACTGAGCCAAAGCTGCCCCGAGTTAAATTGGCATTGAACCCAAGAAATATGCAATATAAGACATAATACTGCATGAAAAGAGGAATTTTCCTCATCAACTGCTGAATTGAAAAGCGTCAAGGTTAAAATAGAGGACAGATTAGGTTTGGTTGAACACAATGGTGAAAGAAAAAAAATCTAAGTAGCCTCACGAGTGAGGAAGGTGCCCTTTAAACGTGTCCATCCATCCAGGTTTGAAGACTTCAGAAATGTTTATTACCACTAAAATCCATTCAGATGCATCAGGGTTAATAAGACTGCTAAGATAAGCAGCGATCCTCATCGTTTCTTAGAACATAACTATGAAGTTAATGAAGCTGAATGTTCTGCCAGTGGCCCTTTTTTAAACCTGGAAGTGTCTGATTTTTATCAGGAAGTTGGACTTGATTAATATAACTGGAGAGTTACGCTGCATATTAAAAAGTAAAGCATACAGTTCAATCCAATCCATGTCTGGGGTGTTTACTGGCATGCTCCATCGGCTTCTTAGTGACTGCCTGAAAAAACAAACTGCATAAAAATACGGCTTCAAAAAAGCAACAGCAAACTTTTAATGCTTGCAAAATGTATTTAATCCAAACCGAGAACCAAATGATGGAAACTCTTCACAGTGCAAACAGTGAGAATGCTTTTCCTCCATGTGGAAATGAACCTTTCCACATACCACACATTGTCAACGAAGAAGATAAAAATCAACAACAAGCATATCAGGACTTCCAAATATAACTCTGGGAGAAGCCAGAATCAAAGGCTTCATTTTAATTTGCTTTGCAGCAACGAAAGTTGGAATCCAACACAAACTCCTCTGCATTCGTCACAGTGAGTGGAACTGACACAGCTGATGAGAAGAAGTGGCAAACGTTTCCAGTGATGTACGTGTCAGGCCTGCGTTCATTGGACGGGTGATCGTGAAGATGTTGACGGGGAACGAGGGATTAAAGAAAGGTGCATGACATGCGACTCTGCAAACCTGCTACGCTACATAGGAGGAGACTGAAGGCTTTCAGGGTGAGCTGCCAATTTTACATCATTTACAACAGGAGATCCAAAAAATGCTGCTAACTGTTGAATAGTTTTTGTCACAAGTTTCAGGAATTAAAAACAGGTATTCATTACATATCTAGAGACATATTTCAATCATTTATTTTTGATTTTTAGAAATGTACAGGCCGGTAATTCTGGTTGCATACAAGTTTTTTTTTTTTATTATTTGTTTTTTGGTGTTTCATGCTTTTTTTGCTCAGTATTTTAGTGAATAAATACTGAGCATAGTTGCAGGGGGTAAACAAACAAGAAAGTAGCCTACTGTGGCTAAGCCATTAGCACCTCCCAGCAAAGTGTGTTAATGATAAGGTCCAAGATTAACTGAGTAAAAACGTAAAAAAGAAAAATCTATTTAAAGAGAGATAAGTCTGGAACAGCCTGAACGAAGCGAAAGCTGACAGTGTTTGGATGTGGCTGCTAAGTTGATGGATGTGTGAGTAAATGTCCCTATTAGTGCTGATACTAGTAACAGAAATTATATTCTTTGTCTTTAAAATCTAAGTAAAAACAATATTATAAATAGATAAATCAATTGACTGATTGGTTCTTACCTTAGTGTTGTGTCCCTGTTTTTGTTTATGAGGAACAGAAATGTTCTTTTTCCTTGGTGTTTTGATAGGAAGCTCTGGGGAGGATAGAGTTGCTGTCGATCAGATTATTTTTCTAAGATTAGTTACTTTTTGACCAAACTGAGCTGTCGCTAATTTTAAAGCAATCCTAGTTTCTATTAAAGGTATAGAGGACGATCTTTTATTTCCGGTGGATCATCAAAATAAGTGGTCCTCCTTAGTGTGTCAATCATTCCTGGTGATATGTTTACGTAAGGGGTCGTCCTCGCACGCGCTGAGTCCTATGCAGGTATCATTTCTGCATGCACAGTTCTCAGCCGATATGTGAGCTACCGTTTCAGGCAGAAACTCACCTTTTCACCACGGGCTTTTAAAAATGGCCGAGAGGGTCGTAAGAGAAAAAGTGTCTATGAAGTGTATGAGAAGAAAAGAAAGGCCTCGGAGGAGGCCCGATATATCGCAGCAGAATGCTTTGCACAGAGAGCTTTCCTCACAAAGTATGACGGAATATGTTGTCACAGCAGCCCACTGTCGCCATAGGTTGTCGCTACCCGACAGCAGCGACTAATAACAAAGATGGCACAAAGCAACGCGCGCGGTGAAGGAGGAGTTACATGACCAACAGAGGAAAAAGCAGTGATCATCTGTTCAAACGTCCAGTTAACTGAGTTCACTATAAAAGTCCTCACTATATAGTCCCCACTCTATATAGTGCGATTAAGGATTTAGGGGTTAGGACGGACGTGCTCGGGCACAGTGTTTGTATGAGTTGGCGAGAACAAGTGCACTTTTAAACAGAGCGCAATGCAGAAGAAATGGGTCACGTGGCACGCCTCTTGCACGACGCAGTTTTTTTTTTCTTTAAAAAAATACCTTTTAAAGCTTTTTACAGTGTGTACATACATTACAGGGATATATGTGTCAGAAATGTAAATATATTAGTACATAACTATGTTATTTATCATCATCTACTTAGCTCAGCCTCTTAACCTTAATGGCGCCATTGCCTTAGAAATTCCCTGGTTTATAATCATCATATAGAGCTGGTCTCGGCCAGCCATGGAGGTGAAGACATCTTTGCGCCACGGCAGCAAGAGAGCTGGAATAAAACTAGCGACAAGCAGATCGCCAAAATGTCACATACGATGATAGAAAAATAACGTGGGTATATTTATTATCTTAAGTCTACATGAAATCTATAATCTCTACACAGACTAATGAAATACTTATCTTGTAAAATTATCTATGTAAACAAAACCTCATCACTTGAGAAGGTAAGTGATGACGACGCCGATAGATGGAACATTTTGTCCCCGTGAACGCCAAGCCATTACTGTTGGGGAAGGAGAAGGGGGGGATGTTCATGTTGCTGCGGTCTGCAGTCTGACCGCTAGATGTCGCTAAAAGTTACACACTGTAGCTTTAAGTAGCTGCTTCAATTGTCGCCATCTGGCTTTCTGATAGTTCCACGGTACTGCCAGTAGATGGCGCCACATATGGGGCCACTTCGTGGTCTGATCACTGCTCCTGGTGCTGTTGGTCCTGCAAGTTTTCGCTGTGATTAGAGCTGGGCAAAAAGCAATAAAAATCAATCAGACGAATTAATATCAAAATCAATAAAAAGATGTCTGACAAAATGTTTAACAATCCCCCTGAACTCCGAACCAGAACCACACAATATTCTGAGGGAAGCAGGTAAAGGAACAGATTTAACATCTAACAGCCAGATAAGCAATGCGATGGCTGGTAAAACATGATTAATTATCAATATTGAATGATAGGAAATTACGTCCTCCTAACACATATTCAAACCATATCTTCAGAATTTATTAGGTTTTTTATTCCTGTTTTTTTTTACACATTAAAAACCAATATTAATGCCTGAGGCACATTATCCATCTCCTTCCTGACTGGTGTTATAGTCACCCAGTACAAAGCACCTGAAGGCATGTGAAAAGTGACCCAGACCTGGAGACCCACAGCTCTCCTTCTGATATCTACCGTATATGATTTTCTCTGATAAAACTTTTGAGTTGTTTCTTTAAAGGTGTGCTTCCGTTTAATTCAAATGTATTGAGTCAACATACTGAAGTTCACAATCAGGGGCGGAGCTAGATGGGGGGCCAGGGGTGTGGCCACCCCTACCATTTATTTCCCTGTAATACAGATAGTGGCAAAACATTTACATTTTTCATATATTAACAATTACTTGACAACAAAAACACTGTGGTTAATTCTACACATTAATATGCTAACATTAAAGATGATAAGTATGGAATTCATGCTCTTTTAGAACTAGATTTTGTGTTTTATGGGGTAAAGAGAAAATTATGCATCTCTGCAGGTCATCTGGGAGTCTTCAATGAAATCATAGATAAATAACTATTTTAATAAAAACTTATTAAATGACTAATTTATGTAGATATTGGTATTTGCGAATATCAATTTTATGCAGTATAATTACTGATAAAAGTAGGTAAGTAATAACAATGGAAAAGACGTTCGCCCAAAACTCAAACCTGAAAATTTTTTATTCAATATACCTTTTATGTAGAAAGCACAGATTTGAATATATTCCTTTATTTGTTATCAAAGGCCGTAGGAAAGTATAGTATGTCTTTATTTTGAAAATATGGATGTTTTGCTTGTTAATTTTCCTGTTTGAATAGTAGAGATTGAACTTGAAGTTTTGGTGCCTATCTACTTTTGGCCACCCCTCAGTGTACGTTGGTTATTTCCTGGGCACCCTTAATAAAATTTTCTGGCTACGCCTCTGTTCACAAAGTCTTGACTCCATAATTGTGTGCAACTTCTGAATTACAGAAAGTAATAAAAACATTTTTTTTCAAAGAATCTTGCAAACAGAACATTTTGCAAACAGAATTCATTATACCAAAAAATATTTCTAAAATTCACACCTTAAATGGTATCCATATCTTAAGATTATAAATGTGTTTTCATAAAAAAACTGTCTATTAAGAGGTGAATAATGTTAATACATTTGGTGAGTAGTTGACAGAATAAAAATAAACTTAGCGGGTTTGTTCTCCTGTTCCACCTTTTAAAGTCCCTGGAGAAACATCACTGACAGTTTCCCCTAAGAAAGAAAATGCTAAACAAGCATGCATATGTATGTAGGGCTGTTTAGGGAGTCGGCAGGTGCTTTTCTTCATGTTCTCTGTATGGAAACGTATCCAGGAGCACTGTGTCACTGTGCTGTCACCCCTCCGCTCACCTGCCAACATATGGAGGATGCTGTGATGGAAATCCACATTTAACTCTGCTCTAAAGTTTTATTATATAGAGGAATTCAGCAATCTTATAATGAATTGGTTGCAATAAAAACATAACACTGCAGGGCAAATGAATCTAAATCATCACTAGTTATATATAAAACCCAGAGGAGTCCAAAAAGGATCTTTAAATCAATGCAGCTCTACTTATTTAACCTAATTCAAATAAAAAAAGGAAGCCCCGTCATCTATATCTGATCTTTGCCTTTGCAGTGACCCCGTCTACTAGCCGGATATTTGGTGACAGTGGAGAGGAAGGAGGAAGAAAGCCTCTAAAAAACAAAGGGACAATGCACACAGCCATGATCTAATGGGAGTCAAGGGACCAAATATGGGAACAATTGGCTAGGAACGCTTTCTATAGGAAAGTACCAGACAATGTTAATGACTACATTTAGAAAAAACACAGCTAAACACAGTCAGCAGTCCTATGTGAGAAAATAAAGAGGATAAACAAATGTAATTTTAGTACAGCTGGCATCAGTTGTTATGCAGAATGGAAATAGTTCAGGACAGAGGGAAAAGGTTGAGGTACTTTCAGCTTCATTTATTCTCGATCTCGGAAACAACCGAACACATCGACAGACAGCGTGCGAGTTCATGTGTTCTGAAGGCGTGGTTTCGAGTCGTGGTCTGAAGGGAAAGGCATGGTCGTGTATTTTCAAAAATATAGCTTGCTGGAATAGTTTCTCTCCTACGGCACCTTTAAGTAGAGCTTCAAATGTTGCTAAAAGACCTTAAACCATTAAACATAAAGTATTGGAATACATGAACACAAAAAAACAAAATGCACTTTATGAAATGCTGATTGCATATGGGAAAAAAGGCCTAAACAAGCTCCCTTAGCCTTATGTAAAACAGTAACTGCCCCACTACTTCTGTCTGACGGGGAAATTTGATGATTTGGAACATTGCAGCCAGTCAAAAAAGCTTGTAACTTTAGAAGAGTGTGCGTTTTTCAAGGTTTGGAGTTGAATTTCATTACCAGCTGTGAAATGGGAATCTCTAGGGGCTGCTGTCAAACACAAAAAGCTATGGAGGGGAATTTATGATGCCTTTTTAGCTGAATAACCTTTGATAAAGGACAAAATGTGCTTTTACCGGCCCTGCTATGTGGACCTCATCATTTTGACACTAAAACAATGACTTGACTTAACTGGGCCGAGAAGGCATAAAATAAGAAAATGCGATCAAGGCTGTAAAAACTTTGGGAAAGCTTTCTACTCTTTTATGGCTCGTTTTCTGTAGTCTGGTGGTTAATATGTCTATTGAAGTATTTATCCTGGAGCTTTCAGATTTTTGACGGTAGAGCAGAGACAGAAGCATGTTTCCACTTGCAGCAAGGCAGGGACATTTAAGAGTTTATGATGTCAGCTCAGGCAGAAACAGAGCAGCACTTTTATCTAAACTCACAGGAGCCATTGTGAAGAAATCAGAAAAGCTTCAGCCTAATCTGACGAGTCTTTTTCAGGAACTCGTCCTTCCTCCAGGCCAATCCTTTATCTCACTAGTTAAACTTAAAAAAGTTCCTCTTGTGCCAAAATCCCAGCTCACCTCAGGGCTACATTTGTCTTATAAGTTTTTGTGCAAAGATGTTCTTATGCTTTCTAAGAAACGGGCCAATTAAACTTCAGAGAACATGCTTCAGATTTTGGAGGAGCAAATCAGTTATTAGAATATTCTCAGGCCACAGTGGATAATCCTGCAAAAACAGACGCATGACTATAGATAAAAAATGAAAAACTGTCAAACAAGTGAACTATATTATATTATGTTAAATTGAATTTGGTGCGCTGTAAACATTTATTTTTTTATTTTTTAGGTTTTACTTGCTCATTACTTTCAGAATTCATGGCACATTTTGGACATGTAAATAAATCCTGAAAGTTATTTCCTTAAAGGAATAGTACACCCAAAACATGATTAGCCTTCATTTTCTACTCACCCCCATGCTGAACAAAACTCTGGAGTACTTTTTTGATATCTCAAATGCATCTGGAGATCTGGGAGGCTTCTTGCTGTCTGCTGACATTCAAATAATGGAGGTCTATGGCGCCCGAGACAGAAAGGTCCATAAAAGTCCACAAAAACGTGTCAATATTCCTCCATACTGCTCGTCCAATGTATTCCAAGTGTCCTGAGTGGGTAGCATCCAGAATTTACTCGAAACGAAGTCATTTAGAATGTTTTTAGAGCATAAACAGTAGTGTATAGGATTTCCTGAAAGCGCGCGCCTGCGCGTTCACGACGCTACGGAAACCGGCAGACCAAACCAGATGAAAGTGCGCATTCAGCGTCTGCTCTGCCAATAATGCAAGCGTAGAAGAAGAAATGTGCTGTTTACCTGTGCAAAGAAAGAAACAACGAAAGAAAAATGTCTGAGGACTTCAGTGTTGAGGAAGAGCATGAGTTCTTTGCCGAGCTGAATGCGCTGGTTTGGTCTGCCGGCTTCCGTAGCATCGTGATCGCGCCGGCGCGCGCTTTCAGGAAATCCTATACACTACTGTTTATGCTCTAAAAACATTCTAAATGACTTTGTTTCGAGTAAATTCTGGATGCTACCCACTCAGGACACTTGGAATACATTGGACGAGCAGTATGGAGGAATATTGACACGTTTTTTGTGGACTTTTATGGACCTTTCTGCCTCGGGCGCCATAGACCTCCATTATTTGAATGTCAGCAGACAGCAAGAAGCCTCCCAGATCTCCAGATGCATTTGAGATATCAAAAAAGTACTCCAGAGTGTTGTTCAGCATGGGGGTGAGTAGAAAATGAAGGCTAATCATGTTTTGGGTGTACTATTCCTTTAA
>JAGKQL010000007.1:2527970-2581046 GCA_018398635.1 Cyprinodon brontotheroides | reverse complement strand
TATATATATATATATATATATATATATATATATATATATACATATCCGTGCACCTTTTTCTTGCTTTGGAACATTCTTCTTCTTCTTTGACTATTTGAGCTGATGTAATGAGTAAAATTCTCCACTGTGAGATGAATAAAGTCAATCAATCAAGTAATGAAGGTTATCATTTAGTTTGTGGAACAAAGACCCAAACTAAAGCCTGTTAAAATGAAACGGAAAGAAAAACATGGTGGATAGAACCGCTTTATCCTCCTCTGTTCTGCTGACATGTGGGTTCCACTTCTTAGAACTTCATTATTCTCCCTACATCTAAAAAAGGAAAAGTTTACTTTCCATTGTTTTACAGATGATAATCAGTTTTATGTGGCCCTGAATGCATTTTACAGGAAATCACAATGAAAATAAAACTGAGGTGATGATTATTAAGCAAATATTGTTTGGTTTATTTTGGACTGGATGGGCAGATTGATGCATGTAGTAAAATCCTTATTTTTTCCACTCGAGGCTACTGTCAGAATAATAAATATTACCTTGGAAAAAGAGGCTAGTCAATGCCTTTAAGAAAACACATCTGGATCAATGCACCTTAGAGTTAGTAATTGTATTTGTCACATCTGTAGTTGTTGCCAAAGTCTGATGTTAGTCCCATTTTTATCGTCTGCATTGGTTTCCTGTCTACTTTAAAGCTGCTGTTTTTGCAGTATTTAAATTACCTCATGCTTTCACTTGGCAGTTCTAAACCTGCTTTTAAACCCCCCCGCCCCTGTGTTTGCTGTTTACCCAGTATAAATCTATTTTCTACATGTTTTTTTTCTTGCTTCTACTTTTTGAATTATGTTTAAATTAATAATTTTAAATAAATTATATTTATTTATTTTATTATTATTTTGCCTCTACAACAATTATGTAATTTCTAGATTTCACTTCTGGTTTACATTTTATAATCGGCAAACTTCTTGGTTGGACTCTTCATAGATATCTGTGTGATTGTGGAGAAAAGCAGTTTTTCACGGACTTAAAAATGTTGTAACTTATTGAAAAAAAAAATCTCTAAAAACAGGAAGGAAAGATCTCAGCTGACGATGGATGCAGAACAAACCAGATATTTTTTTATAAACTGTCTTTAGAGGGTGGATCAAAAACAAAGCCTTGTTTTGGCTTAGAAATCATGCAAATTGAACCGGAATAACGGGGCCGCTCCTTTGGAATGGGGGTCGTTTGGCTTCTTTGTTAGCCTGCAATACCTGATACCTGTCTATGTCTCTGAAAGGGGGGTTATTAAAGGGGATTGTTGGCCTGGCTGAATAGGCAAGGTCGTCTGTTCCCCTGCAAGGGGATGGGGGTTGCCATGACAGTGGGATGCCATGATACTGTATGAAGCCTGGAACTTAATGCTATTTCTGACATTTTGAATTGAAAGCTTCCTAGATGGGAAGCGAAATGTCTTCAAACTTGGAAGCAAAGACCAGTGTTTTTTTTTTTTTACTTTACTTCATAGCTACTGCTAACAAAAAACAAGCTCTAATGTGTGTAAACATTGCTATATACTATATCAAAGCTTTCACCCCTAGTCAAAACATCTGGTATTAAAGCATTTAGCTTTGTTTTGGAAAATGACCTCCCCTTTCTCTAGTTGATGTTTAAACTCAGGTGAAGCCATCTGCAGGTATAGGAAGGTCAAAACATTCTGCAACCTTTCATCAATTCTGCTGCAAAGAAAAACAGACTAAAATAGAAAGGAAAATAGATTAATTATTTCACCTCCCTTCACATGGACCAACAGGACATTGTCTTCCTTGTCTGAGGCTGAACATTTCCTAGATGGGAAGCTCCTTAAAGTCTTGGGATTTACCAGCAGGATAAAAGAAAAGCCTTTGCTGCTGAACCGGTCGTTCCTGAAGAAGGAAAATCTGAGTTGGGCAAACATTAGATCTGGTGAAGGAAAAGGTGTTTACAGTCTGCTGCTTATTTAAGACAAAGTCAAAGAAGTACTTTTGAAATTTCATTTTCTTGTTTCGACTTCCTCAGGACTCAGATCGGAAGAGAGCATCTCGTGTCCCAGTTAGAAACCTCAGCCTGGTAATGAGTAGAAAGATGTTTGACAAAAGGTCTCACTGCAACAATATCCTCCTCTATATGCACTGTAAGCAGGCCCACAGCATCATGGGCCCTGTACTGTACCTAACAAGTCAGTTTACATCACTTTTTAAAGATTTTATATTTAATTTAATGGGCTGGGAAGGCTCTGTGGATAGATTGGAGATCCTGAGGTAACATCCAGCGGGTCAGAGAGACCAACAGGAAATACGAGCTTATTGCAAGTATTTACTTCACCTATTATCAATCAAATAAAACCTTTTTTTTTTTTTTTTTTTTTATATACAAGAATGCTAAAAACATGGACTATTTTGTGAAATTTTCTTTTGGTTTTTAAGAAATTCATAAAAACATAAAAGAACTCCTCCATGTTTTCTCTTTGAAGCACCAGAACTTGTCTGTGATCTTTTCAACACTTCTTCAGGATTTTTGAAGCTTTTCTTTGAACTTTGGTTGCTTTGTACGGAAGTTAGGATTAGGGCCGCTGTTAAAAAAAAGTTAACTGATTTTAAATTTTATTTCAGTTTAAAATGGGAAAAAAAGGTCAGAATTCTGACTTTTTCTCAGAATTCTGACTTTAATCTCTTGAATTCTGACTTTTTTCTCAGAATTCTGACAGCTAACAAACATGTTAGCATCAAGCCTTAGCCATGTCTGTTTTAGAGACTAGCTCTCTTGTTTTAATGACCTTTTGCTCCTCTATTAATGAGGGGACCCCTCGGGCACGTAAAAAAGTTGCCTAATTCCGTCATTTTCCACCAATGTGTCACTGGCCCTCTCAAACAACTCACATCTTTTGTCAGTGTGAAGCTGAGTGCTCTCACATCTCTTCCTTCATGGTGCCCATCTACATTTAAAGATCCAGAATTCTGAGAATAAAGTCAGAATTCAGAGATTAAAAAATCAGAATTCTGAGATTAAAGTCAAATTCAGAGATTAAAGTCAAAATTCAGAGATTAAAGTCAGAATTCTGAGATTAAAGTCAGAATTCCAGAGATTAAAGTCAGAAATTCGAGATTAAAGTCAGAATTCCGAGATTTAAGTCAGAATTCGGAGATTAAAGTCAGAATTCGGAGATTAAAGTCAGAATTCTGAGATTAAAGTCAAAATTCGGAGATTAAAGTCAAAATTCGGAGATTAAAGTCAGAATTCTTTTTCCCCATGTTAAACTGAAATAAAATGTAAAATCAATGCTTAACTTTTTTTGTTTTTCTTCAGTGGCCCTACAGTAATCCTCTTCCGTAGCTTTGTGTGTAAAACATTAATGGGAAAAAACCAAAACAAATTAGCACAAAAGTTAAAACACACCAAGGAAAATACAGCATTTAGTAAAAGATGTTTTATTCACAATAGAAGTGTAACAAATATAGTTTATTAAAAAGTCTGCTCCTCAATATTATCATTTTAACTTCATAACTTCAGAAGAATCTTTATATAAATCCCAAACGGCTCATTTGCCGTGATGCAATATTTACATTTGATATCAACAATAATTTTATTTAACACAACAAATTAAATTTCCCCACAAAATCAAAACACTGCGTACAAATGTAAAATAATCTATGTGCAAGGGAATGATTGAGCCAGAGGATACTTTGTTTTTTTTTTACATTTCTGAGGCTGTTTTCATACAGTTGAAGCTCCAAAATGTTTGGATGATTAGAGGTTGATATAGGAGTCGATGTCGCTGTGAGTCAGATGCCTAAATGAGCGAGATCCTCCTTTATTACCACTGACAGAAAGGCAACGATGCACAACACAATAGCCAGAAAAATCACCAAACAGTCCAAACATTTTAGAGGATTAAATAACTAAAGTCTGACTGTGAGGAATCCAAATACATTCAACATTTTCTCCAGACGAATGCTGCGGGAGACAAAAGAAATGCTGCAGATCAGCCCTTTAAAGCGTAAAAAAATCCTTAATAATTCTCCAAAGCATCATCTGAAAACAGATTAACCGGGAATCTGAACAGCTAATAGAATATTTCCTGCAAAGAGAACAATGACATAAAACATCTGAATTAATAAATCCTTAAAGCAGCAGTACCTCAGTGCCAGGAAGGTTAATAAACATGAAAATGTCTTAAATCCAAACTCCTGCTTAATAGAATCAAATTCATTGAGTTGAATTTTGTCTAAAATCAAACATTGTTACTTTGTTTTGACAAGAATTTGATATGAAAAAAAAATAATTCTCAGTGTCGTCATGGTAAAATCAGAAACATGAAAATGCTGCTTTAGGAAAGTAAATTTTATTTATTCACTATAGGTGTAAAGCCATAAATTAATTCACTGGTTCTTGTTGAACTGCAGCTGAAAAACTCCTGCTGAAGTTGTGGAATTTGGTTTCGCTCTTCCATCCTCATTCGCCAGTTTTTACATCTCTGTTAAATGTTGCTCTGCAGCCTTTTGTGCTTTTTAAGACACACAAATACGCAAAATACAAGAAAAGAACTTCACATTTGATGGTACATTCATTCATCCCTGTCCTGCGTCTAATTATTTATAATCTTTCTGTTGCTTAAAAATGAGAAAAATAACCATTTTATTCATTTTTTTGGCAGATTACTGAGTAACTTTTTGATTTTCTGCATCCAAGTTTATTTCTTTCCTTCAGGGGCCCCTTGAGGTTGGCTGCCAGTACCAGCATGCTCTATGATTTCTAGGTTATTAGCACAATCAGCCGCTAACAGTTTCACAGAGACGCAATTTCAAATACAGGAAAACATCACAGATCAGAGAACTCAGACAAGAAATAAGGCAAAAATAAATTGCAGTCAAATTTGAGATAATTTAATACAAAATCCTAACAACAAAACTTTCCCTGAAGGAGGAAATTAAAGCTAATTAATCTGATGAGAAAACAAAAAAGATTTGATCCCAAAACTTTGGAAAAAAACGGATCAGATTTCCCCTCCGAGGAGAAGAAAAGAAATCCCCAATGAGCTTTAAAAATAATCATATAAACATGTTTGATTAAGTCGCTTCGATTTCATTTGTTTTTCTTTTTTAAAGAATAAAATCAATAATCATTTTTTCTTCAGTTTTCCACCACATTTTGTCTTCTTTCATTTTTTTTATTTTGAGCAGAGCTTTTTCAAACCTCTGAGATAATCCACGCAGTTTTTTTTTTTTAACAACCTGCCATCTGCTGCTTACTGATGAATATGATCCGCTGCCACAAACATTATCATTTGGCCAGATGAGAGAAAAAGATCTGCACGCCTTGCACATTGTGATTAGTAATGACTTTATAATGCAGCTAATTTCACAGTCTGCAACCGTTTCAGGAAGCGCAGTCGCAGTCTGATGCCACTAGATGTCACTGTAGTCCAGGAAAACAGACTCTAGGCTCGGATCGATTTTCCTCAGAAAGGGGAAATAATGTTTTTAACTCATGTCTAGTTTTAGTTAAGTCTCCCTAAAAGGGACGGGTAGAAAGTTAAAGCTGGAAGTTTTTTTCTTCCATAAATCCTTTATGTGTCTATAAACTGCTCCCTTGTCAGACTCCTCTGTTTTTAACAGTGAAGGCACTAGATTAAAAACTAAATCGCATACACCTCTGGGGTAAAATAGGGAAAGATCAGCAACGTTAATGACTGAGAAAACGACGTACTGTGGTGGAAAAGGTTTGATATGTCAGTATGTCTGTGAAGGTGGAGCATCTAGAGCAAAGTCCTCACAAAGGAGAGAAGATCCTGCCTGACTGATTAAAACGGGAAGCAAAAAAGAAGAGGAGAAAGTTTATCTGAGCTTTCTGTTAGGGTAAAGTTTATCTCATCAATGGCATCAAGGTCACATCCATTTAAATAGATCATTTAAATTGTTGTTTCGCAGGACAAAATCATTATAAACCATCTAAAGCTGTTTTGTTGAGCCACATGGGCTCAAAATATATTCATATACCGGTTTAACTGCAATCTTTAAAGGTCTGCATTCTAAAAGTAGTTTAGAATCTGGTTCTGGACCATTCTTCTGTTGGGAAACCAGACTGTGTCCAAGTTTCAACCATCTGACCCAAACTGTCTCCCTCGGTTTTCAGAATTTTTTTGCACCAACCCAGAATCCTTCAAGCCTTCTGGGCTGAGCTTAACTTCAGCGATGAGGATGAGGCTACAGTGCAGGAAAGAAGTCCGGATAGACTGAGATGGCAAAAGTTTAAATAAAAACAAACAACTGTCCGGCACAGTGGTGGTAGCATCATGCACTGTTAGTTAAAAAAATGCAGGTGAAGGAAGGCTGTTTTTATGTATTTAGACTTAGCCTAACTTGGACATATTAAGGCTTTTCTACAGAAGATTTCAGACAATTTTTAGAAAAGATGAAACACTGAGGTTTCAAAAAGCCCAGATTTTCCATCCAATCAGGTTTGACTTTCCTGTTTAAAACTACAGCTCCTGTCAATACAACTTTAAAGCAGCAGAGTGAGAGCTACGATTCTGGGTTTAAAGGTTTGGTTTTATTCATGAAGATGATCTAATGATTTTAAACTGTAATGATAGCTGATATTAGATATGATTTACCAATAATAGTTCAATTTCCCTGCCTGTTTTGACACTGAATAAAACAAATACACAGCTATTTATTCCTGCAGACATTTTCTTTGCTGAATGTTTGATTTACTCCACAGACCAATTTTAATCCAGTTTAAGATTCAAGTCTGACTTCATGAAAACCCAAGAATAAATCTGTTTTTACAGGAAAGAAAATGCTAAAAAAAAATCAGTCAAACTAATGGAAATCTGAGATGAAGGAATAATCCAAAAGCCGGTGAAAGATACTGAAGAAAAGCTGCAGAAGAAGAACGGTGAGACAGCTGGGAGGTAGGATGGAGGCGTGATTGGTAGCATAGCACAGAGCAGTCAGAAACAGATGTTCCCATCTGTAAAGTAAAGGAAAATCCCAGCGGTTCTCCGTCGCAACTGGTTCTTAATCAGACAATGAAGCAGCCAAATGAAAACCTAGAAAAAGTAACCGAGTGTCTCGGCTCACCCTGTCAGTCAGAGCCGAGGGTTTTTTTGTTCCCAAACGTCCTTAACTCACAGAGCCGCCTGGTTTCACCCTGACAGAAAACCAAACCGAAACGAGGAGGGTCCTGATAATAAGGTGACAGCTGATTGGATGGTCAGCTGATTATCTCTGCTTCTTCAAATCCAAACAGGAAGTTTTCATCAACCTTCAAGTTATCCTGTTTAAATAAGCTGCTCCCAAAACCACAGATCAGTGTTTGATTAAAAAAAAACAAAATCAAATGAGGATCGACAGATAAAACTAGACTTAATCAGATCTGGTCCTTAAAAAGAAAAGAATTAAAATCTGATCAGGATGAATCTGTCGCCACTTTGGGCTCAGCAGGAGGCTCAGATATACAGGTTCTCACTCGTCTTGAGGCCTCTGCTACTCCACTTCGTTGTGCGTGTCTTTTTTCTCCTTCCTGATGACCGGCAGAGGGTGGGCCTCGGTGTTGAAGACCCAGTGCTCGAAGGGTAGGTGGTCGTCATCAGAGAAGAGCAGGTAGAGATACCTTCAGGGCGCAGAAAACAAGGCGTGAAAGGAATGAAAAACAGAAACATGTCAAACTCAATTTTAATGTAGCGAAGTTTCATTGAATTTTCAGCTCATTAGAAAATAACTCAAAAGATAAAAAACAACCCTGCAAGAAATAATTTTGTTTTTATACTCCAAGGGCTTCCTTTACACAATGATTTATTTAATCCACTTTATTTATACAGTTCCAAATCACAACATGTCATCTCAAGGCATTTTAGAGACAATTTATAAGGTTTGATCCCTTTGATCTAAGCACATGATAAGCTTTTAATAACAATTATTGGTTTTATCTCATAAAAGCCAGTGTTTCCGTTAGTAGTTAATCAATTTATCAAAGGTTTAGTCTGCCTCTGGTTTGAAGTAGACAATAGATCTAAAACCATACAGCATGGCTGGATGTATAAAAAACGAAGAGTGCATCTAGTTTAATAATTTCTTTCCATTTCTGCGCTATAAAAATATACCGTAGCTTCAGATAATGGAAATCTTTTAAACTTAATGAATACGTGGATCTAAAACCTTGTCATGCCTTAAGCCGTGATATTAATTGTGGAGATTGGGGGCAATGCTGGTCGTCTTTGCAAAGCTGAGCTTCACCCCTGAAAAACACTCAGAGACAGAAGACAGGAAAATGTGATGCCTCCCCTGCTGCGCTCCAGGCGCTGTTCAAACACCTGTGGATCCAAGAGGGGATCCCACTTTAGCTGCTTTTCTTTGCCATCAGACCAAATGGAAAAACTCAGAATAATTCACTAAATGAGTTACTTAAAGGTAAGCCGATAACAGGATCTACAGGTCTAATTGGGGTAAATCATAAAGTCCTGATTCGACATTAAAAGCTTAAACAGGAGATTAATGGTGATGGATTCTGAGTTTTGTGTTTTGTTCTCATCGATGAAAAGCAGCTGAACAAACGACAAAGCAGCGGCTGAATTTGCTTCCTCTTTGCAGAGAGCGGTAAGTGATGAAGAGACGGCAGGGTGAAGTATGGCCGTGTCCTCGGCAGCAGGAGTGAGATGAATATCAGAAGCGGCTCTACAGTAGGGGTGTACATCACCCCCATCATGGCGAATCGATTCAGTATCGATTTCCTGAACCAACGATTCGATTATTTTCGATACTCAAGAATACACCGCGATATGATTCCATTCGATTATTAGTTGTTTTTTTTTCCCCACACCTTACAGGCTAGACAATGTTTCAAATTTGAAATAAATCAATAGAAAGCTATAATATTGTTATGCTTTTCTTTTTTTAAACAACAGAAAAGCACATTAGCTTGAAAAGTTGCACTCCACCTTTTCCTATTAAAACCTCATTCCCTGAAAAATAATAAAACCCCTGCGTTGGTAGATTCAGTAGAAAAGCCTTGCATCAAAAAATACTGCACAAAATGAGTGCAATGAGTGCAATGCAATACCTCTGCTGCAGGCGTCCCTGCCCCCTCCACAGACGGTCCGCTGCACCTGCGCCCCAAATTAGCCAGCTAACTGCAGACAGGAGGGGCGGCTTGTTTTGTTTTTATGATCCGAATTGTGGAGAGCAACTCATGAAGTTTGACCCTTCTAGAAGTAGTGCGCAAGAACGCTGGGACCCACTTTTCCACCTGGATCTCCGCTCTTTTTGGCCTTCATGTCCCTCCGTCCGTGGGACTAAGCTTCGCTACTTCTTCTCGCCCGCCGGGCGTATTTAGACCCACAAGCGTGTAGCACAGACTTAGCTTTAATATTGGGCATTAATCAAAAATGTCTGTGTCAAACTCACTGCAACACACTGCATGTAGGAAATATAACCAGGAAGCGAGGTAGGAGGGCAAAATAGGTTTAAGCGCCACACGCAGCTTGCGAGGAGGAAGAGTACGCCCAGGAGCAAATGGATTAATAGGCGGGAGGAAAAGACATGCATCGAGATCGATTCTGCTGGGACATGTGCTCGATGCAGCCAGATCGATAGGCTGTTGGATCGATGCATAGATACAAAACAATTATTTTCCGTACTCTGCAGGATGCTAACTACGACAACGAAAAGCCAGATGCATGTCTCCCTCCGCCTAGCTAGGAGCTACATACATCTGGGAACTTCCGCCATAAAGGTACGCTTTTACTGAAGGCTGGGCCTTATCAAAACTCCTTGCATATGATTGGATATAAGCCACTTGTCTGTCAATCTTTATCGTACGTGCTATTTCAACCACTCACACGAAGCCCCAACCGTGGCGGCTGTGAGAGGAGGAGCCATTTGGTAGATCAAGCTCTTGCCCAAATCCGATGTGAGTGGTTGAAATAGGAACCACCAACAAAGAAACGCTTCAAAGCCGTTCTCTGATGTTCTTTTGATTAAACAATATCAGATAGATTGGACAACACAGAAGAAATAGCAGCATCAATGCTAATGCTTGCTTCCTCAATGCGAGCCGCCATTGTTGTTGGAATCTCACGGTCGCTTCTCCGCTCCAGGACTGCACCACCCCGAAGCGTCCTGATTCGGACAGACCATAAATTCGGGTTGGGGAAATCACTTTCAATGAGCGGGTTCCCAGATGTATGTGAGTGGAGCTAGGGGGAGCGAGACATTACTCATCTGGCTGTTGTCAGGTTAGCAGGATGCCAGGATCCCAGAGAAACATTACCGCTTTGGACTTCATGGACCTGTTGCTGAATGGAAACCATGTCTTCAACCTCTACTCAGACATACAGTAGAGTCGGACTAATTAAGGGAAACAACGTTCTGAATGTTACATTTGGTTTAAATTGAAGTTTACACAGTGGAGAGATTCTCCTTTTTTTTTTTTTTTCTTCACAAGGAAAGATTTATTGATCAAAAAGTTCCACAACTCACTGCTAAACCAAATCCCAACATCTCATATGCTCTGCCTTCCTCAGAGGTGAAGACAATCACTTTGGTCCCCAGTCTGTTTGGCTAACCTCCACTTTTTTGCAGAAGCCGTCTGAAGTTTATGCATAAAAAAAAGGAGGAAGGAGGGAGCAGCTAGGAGCGGCTCTGATGGCTTCAATAGAATTAAAGGAAACTGGGTCATAAATTTGCAGAAAGCTCTTGAAAAAAAATGAGACGTTGGAACTGAACCGATGCAGTCATTGATTGAGCTCATCACGGTGGAAAAATCTACCCTGCTGCAGCCAATTTAAGCTGATTTATAGCGTCCTCAGCTTCTATTGGTGCCCCTGGCAAACACGCAGAAGGAGCCTAAATAAATCCACATTTTACTGCCATAACCTCGTATTTAAAAAGGAGTAAATGAAGCTTTAATGTGAGATTTCACAAACAGATGAGCTGAAGATGATGACCCATGTTTCAGATCAAATATCTAGCTAAAACACCCAGTTTTGTCAAACATGTCTGGGGGGAGCAGGCCCACAGCATCACAGATCCTCTGCCTTACCTAACAATTGTGCTTCTTCACTGAATTTTCTAGCCCCTAATCATTGGTCTGTTAATGACAGTTCAAATCATTTCACTGAAGGCAAGCGGTACGCTTTTATTTCTCATCACTCATCTTCGACCTAAATGAGGAGAAATTATTCCAGTACGTTCCTGAAACTTTCTTTAGAGTTTGTGGATCTTAGAGTCATCCCTGGTCCTCCCTTAGTGGAGGCTGTCAGTAAAAGGCGATGTGATACGGGTGCAGAGTGCTGCCTGATCAGAGGATCTAATCTCCTCAATGAAAACCGTTTCTGCATCTGCTCTTAACTTCCGTGCTCACTTGTTGTCTGATGGTAGACAGAGTGTGGAAATCTGTGGGGTTTATAAATCTGCAGCCAAAGGCAGAAAACAAACAAAGACAGGCGGTCCCAGAAGTCAATGTCCGGGTTCTTTTCTTCTGTTTCGCTTCCACTACTTATTATTGGCAGAGACTTTATGCCATCAGAATTTAGCAGTTTATGCTTAGCAGCAGAGATTGAAAACTGACGCCTGGGTTTGAGAAGCTCTACAGCCGTCGCACTCCTCTAGTTTAACTTGGCTCCTACAACCACCAGAGGTGTCAAGTAACAAAGTACAAATACTGTACTTAAGAATGCGCGGCACTTTAGGTATCTATACTTTACTCCATTACACTTATTTTTTCTTCCTACTTCTGACTTCTACTCATTACATTTTTCACACAAGTATCTGTACTTTCTATTCCTTACATTTTTAAAACAAACTTTACTCGCTTCCTATTGGCTTAGGTTTAATGTTTATAAATATTTCATGTCATGTGCTCCATCCAATGCAGATCATTGGCTCCATCCACATCTAGTGAAAACTAGTGTAATTGGATGAGTCATATAGCACCAAACACTCATTGGTTAGCTAAAGGAAATCATCAGAAGCAAAGCAAGGTGTTCTTCAAACTGCAAATGTCAATTGTCTATGCCATGCTACAATGTCGGATTCAGAAAAAGATGTTGAAATGTCTGAAAGGTCGGACACAGGCGAGAAAGCATGGGCGGGGAGACGGAGACCAACAAGACCTCCCTCATCCTTGGCCCTATCTCAAATAATTTTTCAAAATATTTGTAAAATTTAACTTTCAATTCATATAGTGGCCTCTGGCATGTTTTTTTAAATGGTTACTTTATAGCACCTTAATACTTTAAGTAGTTTTTGGAGCACATACTTTTCAGAATTTTACTTGAGTAAAAGGGTCAAGTTGATACTTCAACAATTACCAGTGTGTTTTAAACTGCCAGTATCTATGCTTCTACTTAAAGGAGAAGTTCGGGGTTTTTGACATGAATCTGTATGGCATCCCCATCACCAGTGTATTACAATCACACTGGCGCTTACCCTAGCGGCGTCTGTGAGCAGAGTTCTCGTCCAGCTTTGGTCAAGCGAGAAAGTAGTCCGGCAGGTTGCTAGACCCAGCGAAATAAAAACGTTTTTCTTCCCAAAACATTATGTGTTCAAAAGAGTGATATTTTTTGCATCCCAAAAACGTTTGTAGTGGAAAAAGTCACACGTCGTTATCACTTGGTCCTATTTTCTCTCTGTATCGAGTCAGTGCGCGCCGTCATTCTGACAGCGAGCTTAACAACAGCCAGATGCATGTCTCCCTCTCCCGCCCAGCTCCTAGCTGGGCGGAGCGGAGACATGCATCTGGCTGTTGTCAGGTTAGTAGGCCCTAGCTGTCTGGAATGACGGCGCGCACTGATACGAACAGAGAGAAAATAGGACCAAGTGATAACGACGCGCAGACTTTTTCCACTACAACGTTTTTGGGATGCAAAATATCACTTTTGAACACATAATGTTTTGGGAAGAGAAAAAGTTTTATTTCGGCTGGCTCTAGCAAACCTGCCGGACTACTTTTGGCTTGACCAAAGCTGGACGAGAACTCGGCCTGCTCACAGGACGCCGCCAGGGTAAGTCAGTGTGATTGCATGCCACTGGTGATAGAGATGCCCATACAGATGCATGTCATCGAACAGCAACTATCCCTTTAAGTAACAAATGTGTACTTGACACCACTGACTGTCATACTTTACTGATAAAAATATATAAAAATATCTCTTATCCTATTCCCCTCAAAATACCTCAAAGTTTGTAGCTGTAAATGTAGCAAAATGGGAAAGAGTTAAAGTTATTATTACAGTCGTCTACCAAGCCTCTCTGTGCATGAAATAACCTTGCCTCAAACCTATAAGCCCCTCCATGACGCTGAGCTGCGGTGAATGACAGCTTCAGCTCGTATGCCAGAGACAGTTGACACCTCTGTCAGCTTAGGCCCGCAGGGTCCCAGACCCTCAGTGAGGCTCAATGACAACGACAATCACAGGAGGACAGAAGTGCAGGCTGTTCAGTTTGGTCTTACTTTAGCGTCTCGGCTAAGTAGAAGCTCTGCTGTACGTCGTCGTGGCTTGGCGTCTTGGCGTAGACGTCTCTGACGCCGCTGTAGCCCCCTTCTAATCTGCAGTGCTGCTCCAAGGCCTGAATGAGACGCACAGATAAGAGAGAACACTTGAAATATCACTGAACCCTCGAGCAGGTCATTTTTTTTCATACTGACTGAGCTGAATAAACTCCTCACTTTTTACCTTTATTTAACCAGGAAAAAAAAAATCCCACTGAGATTAAAAACCTCTTTTTCAAGGGAGTCCTGGCTAAGAGGCAGCGAAGTTAAATAATAAACAGAGATACATTAAATTAAATGACAGGTACGTAAAAAACATATCGAGTAAAACAATTACAGATCATTGAGGCTGCTTCAAATTCTTTCACTTTCAACTTAAAAGCATTTAAAGATAATGTTACGTTTATTTAATGATTATTATGAAATTAATGTGTGCTTATAAAAAACATTTGTGCGAGGAGATGCTCCACTCCTGTCTCATGATTCAGTCAGGAGACCATCCTGCCTTGTCATTCTGATGGAGCATTCTGTCTTCATGAACTGATCAATTGTTCTGTCAGAACAATACTCTGTTTGTAACCATGTGTCATGTTCTGTTAATAAAATGCTCTGTGGAGGAGGTCCAGGGGGAGACAGTGTGTTTGATTCTGGGGTTCAACTGTCTCTCCTTTCTGCAGAAATTGTATCCATAAATGTGTATTTCAGTTCTTCTTTTGCAAAAACCTACATTTTATGAACCAGACAGATAAAAACTCAGCAAACTTCCAGTTTCTTTGTAACAAATTCCACGCACAAGGAGCTGCGTAGCTAAAGGCTTTCTTCCCTAGTTCTGGGCGGGCAAAAGGAACAGTGAGCAACAGCTGATGGTTGGATCTCAGGGCAGAAGAAGCCATGCTTTTCTGTGTAAGTAAGGTACAAATATAAGAGGGCAGTAATCCAAGAAGGGCCTTTTAAATAAAAGTGTACCAATGACACTGCCTTCTCCTGGAGAGGGAAGGCCATCCCACCTGAGAGTACAGGTCACAGTGATGTCATGGCTCTACAGTTTGTGATGAACCTTAATGAAGGATGGTAAACAGAGTCCAACATTTGAAGACATGAAGAAGTAGCATTGTTATAAAAAAGGTCACCATAATCTAAGATTGATAAAAATGTGGCAGAGAAGAGAAGGCGCTTTTTTACTCTTAAAGATAAAAGATGTGTTGATTTTTAAACTGAATAGACGGGGATTTCTCCTGATAGCAGATATGTTTTTACCTGGACAGCCTCCCAGCCCCACTCTCTGTATTTGGGGTCGTGGGTAAATCTCCACATGTACATGTAGGTCTCGATGACCTCGGGGCGGAGAATGAAATATTTCTCATTCTGTCGGGTCGCGATGGCCTCGACTCCACCGTCGAAACGGAACGCCTCTGGACCCAGTTTCAAGGCTTCAGACAGAAAAAAAACAACACAGTTAAAGAAGGATCACATTCTATTAGCATCATGAACTGATTTTACACAATCTGACAGCAGGTGAAGAAAAAAAAAGTAGATTTACATGAAAACAAGAGAGATGATCTGTCATTTATCATTCAGTCTGAACCATGTGGCCTCATAAAAACGCTTATTTTCATTTTGCTGCTGGTCATAATTATCCAGAACTAAAACATGGAGACTGCAGAAGAGATCCAATTAAGGGAATATTTATTATAATTATTTAACATCATTATCAATTCCTACATTTGATCAAATAAAAAAAAACAATTAAAAAAACAACAAAATAACAGAATTAGCATTAATTACATCAAATTAATAAAACATGAATGCTACTGAGACAAATTGGGAAATGTTTATTACCACTGTGCTCTATCTGTAATAAGATTAATGTTTAGGTTGGAATTAATTTAATTTTGAGCTGAAATATAACTTGTTATTCCGGGGAACACAGGCAGGTTTTCTGACACCAAAAGACTTAAATGTAAACCAAAGAAGAAAAGCCTTGAAAAGTTGGATTTATTTCTTTTTTCCTGTCCCACTGGCTGTGTAGCGGGTCACTCTATGCACCGCCACACACCGAGTTTGTTCCAGAAACTCCCCCAGCATCAACCAGAAGGGTAGTGAACATTAATATTTGGTTGCTGCTCCAACAAGCTCAAAGAAGATGTTTTACTTTATTCTTTTTCTGTTCTCCTGAGCTCCTGCCATGACTAAGTACGCTGTTTACTGAAATGTTTTATTGATCGTGCGTGTCTGAGTCTGCCCCCACTGCTACAGACGGCCTGTGTGTTTCCAGACAAATGTATATGAAGGAGAACCTGGCTGCTTTTCTTTGGGATTTACTTTGTTTCTGAGTCTCTCTTCCTGTCTGACTTACGATATTCCCATCGAACTGCTGCGTAGCTCCAACGGAAAAAGACCAGAACTTTATCATTTGACCAAAATCCATGGATTTCAATGACATCTAATTTTCTATAACTGGACACTGAATTATGTCTGTTGTGTTATGGGTTTTAATCAGCATGTTAAAGAGCCTTAGAGAAACAAATAAAGGGATAAGTCTGAACACCAAGTCAACACAGGGGTCTAAAAACAAAAATGCTCCAAGGGAGGTTCAGGCTTCTAATGCTTCTGGATCTTATTAATTTAATGAGGCTGTAACATTATCAAGTGAGGCTTGCTCTCTTTAAACCACATCTTCTATGTCCAGAAAAAGTCTGTGTCCTCTAGGGCGGGGTAAAAAAAAAAATCGATTTTGAATCGATTCCTTTACATTTTGCAAAATCGATGTCTAGGAAATGAGATCGATTCGTTTTATAGTGACGGGTGGGATGTTCACGTTCAAATGAGCAGGAAAGATGCTCTCAAGATGACTTCGAGCCAGACAGCTGCAACCATAGCCAATAGGTTGACTGAAGACATTAATAAATGGGGGCTGACCAGCAAACACCCTGTAGTTGATACAGAACAACGCTGCACATATGGTTTGTGCATTGAAGATAATGCAGCTCATGCATGTCTGCTGTGTCACGTCTGCTCGCTTTCGAGTGATGCTTCACTTTTTCACTTTTCACTAACAAGTTTGCACTTATGAGACAGTTTTGTTCACATCTCAAGTTTAAACTGTCTGATTTACAGGTTTGCACTTTGTGTTTAATGTGACAGGAAAAAAATTAAATACATGAATATTTTGAAACACAGTTGAACCACTTTCATTATTGTAAAATCAGATCGAATCGAAATGAATCGATTTAGAGCTGTATAAATCAAAATCGAATCGATTCAGGACTTTGGCCAAAATACTCAGCTCTAGTGTCCTCTGGATTTATATGGGCTTAGAAATAAGATGAATCAGTATTATATTAATAAAAAGACATCAAAGTCCACGTAACTTCCATATTTTTCTTATTTTTTCAATAAAAAGACAATATTAGTTTTTGTGACCACCAGATTTTTCCAATTGGACAAGGTCAGCCCATATTCAGGAGTCTGATTTAAAAGAAGAACCAGCTTTTAGGTGGAGCTTAATTCCTTAATCTCACAGAAAAACTCTTAGTGACTAAAATGAACATTCAGTGGATGTTCTATCAAATATCACACCAGCAGATGAAGTTACCTGTCCTGGCGTACGACTCGTGGCAGGTGCGAGCGATCTCCGCCGCCTGCTCCATCTGGTGGCCCGTCTTGTCGTCGGGGGCCCCGTCTGCGCCCAGAGCGATCATACCGCCGGCGAAACACGTCAGGTGGCCCATCTTGTGCTCCAGCAGCCCTCCTTTCCACTCCGCTATGTAGGTCAGCCCGTTGGTCGACTTCCTCATCAGATTGGTTTCTATGGCCTGGAGGAGAGGATGGCCAGGGTCAGCCTTGGCTTATAAAGAATCCAGAGATTATGGATTCTTCAGATTTACACGACATTATTCATTTTTTTAGTTGAACTGATCTTTAACCTTTGACCTAGACTCAAGTTATTTTGCCTTTTTTGTGACTTTAAAACAAACTCTGCTTAAACCCATCCCCCGCCGGCCTCTTTTTAACAATCCAAAAAAGAACGAATATAATCCTCTCAGATGATAAGGGATTATAGGGAAGGATACGCAGCACGTGTTATATAAGTATTTTATTCTAAATGTAATATTTTTATTCTATGGTGGAGCATATTAAGACAGAAGGACAGCAGCTTTCTCCAGATGGACCCATCCTGTGTCGCTGCAGCTTCATTTGATTTCTTCAAACAGATAAAAGCTCCTTGCATGAGTGGGCTTCATCCTCTGGCCTTGGGAGGGTTCTTCTTTTCATTAACAACATGCACATTTCTGTCCTGACATTCACTGCATGAGGCTTGTCGTTGGGTTATTTGAGTAAACGGACATCTGTAATGCCTGCAGATGGAAATAAATACCTCAGCAGGACTGCTTTTTATCACCCACAGCTGACCTTGCGGTTGCCGTCCGCCATTATCCAGCAACATTTATTATGACTCAGAGGGAGCATGAGGGATTCAAACCCAATGGGGTAAACAGGAACACTTCAGCAGCTGTAAACACAATCACCGATGTTGTCCACTTAGTGACAACGAGCAGAAATTACTCCTCCACTCGCTGCTTGGTTTACGTAATACCCACAGATATTCTGTTTCCTTTGGTCTGAGAAATCCGCATCACTGCATTTATTATAACACAAATATCTGCCTCTGGGATCTGATTGAGGACGGCATTTAAAAAGCAACCAGCAGCAACTTCAGGCTTTAAATGAAGAACCTCATTGGACTGTGCTCTCCTCTATATCCTATTCACACCCCAGAGACACAGAGACATACAGATTGTTAATCTAGTGTGTCTGAATATGTGAAAAGTACGGAAGAGGATTAGGGCCACTGGAAAAAAAAAAGTTAACTGATTTTTTTAATTTTATTTCAGTTTTAGTATGGGGAAAAAAGTCAAAATTCTGACTTTAATCTCAGAATTCTGACTTTTTTCAGAATTCTGACTTTTTTCTCAGAATTCTGACTTTTTTATTCTAAAATTCTGAGATTAAAGTCAGAATTCTGAGAAAAAAGTCAGAATTCTGAGATTAAAATCAGAATTCTGAGATTAAAGTCAGAATTTCGAGAAAAAAAGTCAGAATTTGAGAAAAAATTTAGAATTCTGACTTTAATCTCAGAATTCTGAGAAAAAGTCAGAATTCTGACTTTAATCTCAGAATTTCTGAGAAAAAGTCAGAATTTGACTTTTTCCCATACTAAACTGAAATAAAATTTTACAAATCAGTTTAACTTTTTTTCAGTGGCCCTAAGCCTCTCCGTAGAAAAGGGATTTAGGTGTATTCATTTAGAAAGTAACATTGATTTTTCTTCCCCTGTGATTTACTTTGACATTCGCCACTAAAACATAGATTCCCTTTTATACCTTTTTACAGATTTTCTGTTAGGATTAATGAGGTGTAACTTCAGGGTCAGACAGCAGTTTAATTCAGAGATTATAATCAAAACAGTTTGATCCTTTTGATTTATTCATGAAATAAATATAAAGATAATAAAAAGACATGTTGAGCCATCCTTGTTTGTATTCCTAATATACTGAAGTCTCTGAAGCTGCTGCTTTGTATTTTCCCTAAGCAGGTAACCCAGTAACAACCCTCCCAGCATGTGTGTGTTTGTGCATCACCTGGAGGGCGTCATAGTACATCTTCTTTCCTTCCTCGTCAGTTTTGTCGGACATAATCCAGGCTTTTAGCAGATACTCATAGAAACTGTCGCCGAGGCCACCCACCGACACGTGATCTGAAAAGAAGATAAGCAGAGAGGCATAAATCCCAACTGCAGCACGTCTGCTGGGCCGCCGTACAAACAGAGACACGGTATTTGTGTGGAGGTCGTTAGCGCAGGGAGCCCTGCCGGGCGGCCGAGCTGTATTTTAGTTTTAGCCCTGCTGACAGTCGGCGAAGCCTCATCCATATGCATGTGTCATTAACGCGGTCCGGCCGTGTTTGTGAAGAGCAGAGATTAAATGTCAGCTGTGATCATTCTGAAGCGACGAGAAGGGAGGACGGTGATGAGGGGGGTTTGGTTTCCAGCCAATAAATCTACCTGCTCTTCTACGACTTCAACCTTAGAGAGGAAGAGAAGCAGGAGGGGGAACCTTTGAAACGCCTGAATAAGACGCTTATGCTGAAAAATCAACATTTTTATCCCCATAAAATAAGGTCATAGCCGTCTGGATGAGTCTGCAACCTACAGGCTAAAAAGAAGAGCCGGTCATATATGAATAATAAAAATCAGGAAGCAGATTTAAAATCTAGTGTTTCAGAAAACATCTTTGCTGCAAACATTCATGGTTTATGATTTATTCAACAAAAGCAGCCCAACTGCTATCATATGCTTAGATGCACTCATCTTTTCTTTACTTTATCTCAACAGAAATTCTACTCCTACATAAAATATAATAAAACACTAGCTGCAAATATACTGTTATTACTTCTGTTTAACAGTGTAACATAAATATGAACAATTATAACTGTTCATGTGTTTAAATGGTTGTTTCACTGAGCATTTCGGATCCATGTTTATGCATCTGAGACAGCCGCAGCCCTTCAATAAAATGCTTTGCAGTAAAATAATACCTGACAGAGCTTCAATAAAGGCTGAAAGCATATCCGCCGATATAAAAACAAGATCAAACGAGGCCGTAGGATTTCTAATTTCATGTCATATTCTTCCCGTAAAAAGCAAAGTTTTTATCTTTTCACGGAGAGCAGTAAAAGTTAAGAACAAAATCATTGAATCAAATACTTAAAAACTTTTCAGGAAATACGAACTGGATTGTAAGGCATCTCCTCTAGATATGGAGGTAGATGTTTGTATGTTTTCTTCCCTCTGACTAACTTCTTATCTTAAACATTAACTGTTTAATGTTTTTACTGTTTTACTTCACATCACACTTTTTTTTTTGCTTCAAATTTTTTAGATGATGACAGGCTGTTATTTTGTTTAAAGACTTGTCGCCTCCTTTGCTTAGTTTAGATACTTTAATTAACCATAAAAGCTAAATTTAGTTTGACATGCTAAACAAAGGCCTGGCTACCACCTGAACCTATCGTACAGCATGAAGTAGGCACAAATATCTCAAGTTTAAGCGGGCAGAGAACTAACAGGCATTTAGGCTTTGGGACAGTGAGAACCAAGATAACTAAACTTATGACTCATGATTCTTTCAGGAAGTCAGAACAACATCATCAACCAGAGTTCATGATTCAGGAAAAAGTCTATAAAGCAATAATCTAATATGACAGCTGCAGTGTTGTGCCTGAACGGCGTTCTTTGAGCGAAAGTTCATGAACTTCGTTCATATTTTGGGCGAACGTGAACTGAGCGTACTGCATTACTACCTGATGAACGTTATTGTGAACTTGTTCATTCTGGTGTCTGTGAACGGCATCGCTCTCTCAGTTCAACTCCGTTCAATAGGTTGCCAGATTTCTATAGAGCCATCCAGGTGAAACCCCGGCTAAATCACACCGTAAACAAGCCTTAATATGTAGCTGGAAAAACACCCAATCTGGCAACACCAGCTACCAGTGTAAAGTAGCCTACAGCCCGCGTCGTCATCAAAACAAAATGCAGCGTGGAAGCCACAGCAGCATGGAGGCGACGTGGAGGCGACAAAGCAGCAGTATGATCACTTAAAACAGGTTTATGACCAGGTGGTGGGTGAGCATGATGGCAGCAATCTTACATTTCTCTGCAAACTTTTCCCGCCGGCTTTCAGTAAAAAAATCCGCACTTCAGTAACCTTAAATTCCTACCTCAGCCTGGTCCCTCAGTTTGTGTTAGTAAAATGTTCTTGAGGGTTTTACTATTCATGTAACTTGTTTGTTAAACCTGCTTGTTATGATTTTCCAGGATTCCAGTATTCCTTTTTAGTATGTACTGAAATGGGATTTCAAATGGAAAAAATTATTAAAATTAAAAACATTTGCACCTTAAAGACTACTTTCCTGTTTTTCTTTTAATAATTCCTCATAAAAAAGACCATTCAAGCAGCACATTTTTCCTGATGTTTTTGAGAATATACTGTAGGGGTGAAAGCTGCAGCTGCTACTAGTGTGAAGTGAATGGACAGCAACAAAGCGTTAAAGCAACAATGGGGAAATGCTGTCCCCTCAATGCTAATGGAAACCCTGGTTGGATAAGGATTCAAAACTGGATATGAAGATGAAATCTGGCGCACAGTTTCAGAGTTACAACTGATAAAATAATTGCTGTCTGTGGTTCTACAGTAGGCTATGCTGTAATTGAGCAATATATGAAAAAAAGAACTATGAACTAGTTCATTTTTTTGGAACTGTGAACTTAGTTCAAAATTTTGAATTATGAACTATTACGTAACTGAACTAGTTCATTTTAAAATGTGTGAACTGAACTAGTTCATTTTAAAATGTGTGAACTGAACTTTGAACTAGTTCACGTAGAAAGAGAACTTTCCCAACACTGGATAGCTGTTGCGTAACGGCTTTAGGACCTTGATGACCTTCCACAGTTAAAGGAACCAGATTCCTGCTGTCAACTTAAAAAAATTCCAGAAGGAAAAATGTCTGCATATCAGTTTAGAACCTAAAGCTCAGCAGGAAAATCTTTCAAAGCACCAAAAAAAAATATTTCTCAGAATAAACAAAAAAAGAGAAGGTTTTAGAGTGGTCTGGTAAAATCTGGTCTGAAATCTTGATTGAGATTCTGTGATAGAATCTTTAATGGACAACTCATGATCAAACCCCCTAAAAAAATAACTGAATTAAAGTGATTGATAACCATTTGGAAGAAAACCTTGACAGCAATGGTTGCTTCCAAGGTTAATAAAGACAACACAAAACACACTTTCTAGCTTTAGAGAAAAATGATTTTTCCCTCAATTAAAAAGTTCATTATTTAAAAAAGCCTCTCTTGTCATTTATTCAGTTTATCTTCGTCTGATATGAAAAGTTTTTTTGATGATCTGATGTGAAACATTTAAGCGTGAACAAAGTAAAACCAGGAGGCCATCATGGCAGCCTTTATCTTAGATCTACTATTCTTTGTTCTACACCCGTCCATCCTCCTCTCGTCCCAACATCCGACCCCTCCATCATTATCATCATTACCTGTTTAGCTCCGTGGTTTTAAGAGCCGACTAATGGATTTAAAATTACACGCTATCGGGAACATAAAAGCATCTCAACGGACATGTGAGCACGCAGTAGTGAGTGTGAAAATACTTAACCGTGACATGGGTAAAGAGTCGGCAGCGGTAATGGGAAGTTACCCAACAAGGTTCAAATGGTTTGTGTGATGAGACGTTTTCATAAATTGAGACAATAAAGAAAAAGCGAGCGTGGTATTACAGCAAAAAGCTGCCTCTTATGTTAAATAATGTTAATGTATCTGTGAACTTATGTAGGGATGATTCTGCTACAAATATTCTCAATGTATAACAGTATGGGCATCAGTAAGCCTGGACTAGTGAACTACAATCACAGTTTCATATGAAATATTCTTTATATTTCCAGTTTAAAAGCATATTTCTACAGGATCATCATTCTAATAAGCTACAAAAAAGCAAACTCAGTATATGAATGATTAAAAGATTATAGTTTTAAATCTTGGCCTTACAAAGCAGTGCATGTGTGACCTTTAAAATATTAAATTATTTATGCAGGAGAGCTGTTCTCCCAGAAAAATGAAGCTGTAATAACAAGCTTTAACGTTTTCAGTCTGATCTTTAGACAGTTTAATGATCACAGCAGGAGCCTGAACGTATATAAACTCTCCTAAGATGAACTGGTACAATTACAGGTAAAAAGATATGCTTTGAAATATATATGTACATATGAAATATGTACTGGCCTGACACAGAGAAGAAGCAATTTGCATGAATTAGTATTAAAGTTCACATGTTCAATCCTCAGTTAAGTTTATTAAGTGCTAAATCAAGATTTCTAATGAAAGTCCACAGATCAGGAGTCAGTTTCACCAGGGTTTATACAGGGATAATTAACTTTAATTTAATGCTTTTTAATGCTTTTTTAAAATGCTTTTAAAATGTTTTAATGCCATCAACAAGTACCCATGAACCATATATATATATATATATATATTAAACCGTCCGAACCGTTCGGGTTCGACTGTCTCGGTTCCGGTTCGCGTGTGTTGCGTTCGGTTCATCGCGCTGCTCCTTTTTCTCATAGGCTTGCGGCGTGTACACTCAGAGCAGAAGGTGGCGTACTGCGACCAAAGCCAACCACCAGTAGTAAACAAAAAAAGAAGAAGCGAAGCAGCGTAGCCGGGTGTAGCAGAAAAAATCAGTTGTTGTGGAGAATTGTGTCGGAATGGAGAGGGAAAAGAACAGGAGTTGGAAGACTGGCGCCAGCAGCACTTTATAGGTCTGCTGTATGGGACCGCTTTGCATTTAGAGTGACCTACGATGACGGCGGAAGAAAGTTGTGGATAAAAGTGCAACAGTGTGCAAGCATTGTGCAACACGCGTTTTGTTTATGCTAACAGCAACATGACCAACATGTCATGCTAACCCCGAAATCCCTCATACTCGGTCAGCGCGCCGCCCGGCTGCGCTCCAGACTGGCTGCTCAAAGCAAAGCCTACAGCCTCCCACTGTGGCTCCCGTCCGCTCCCCTCTGAGATGGTAGAGAGCATGCGCCGAGATGATTAAATTCAAAGCAGCAAAACATACGGAAATGATCCAGGGTTTCAGCGGATCATTTAAAATAATTACAATCCATTATTTTTGGGGGATGTTTTTCATTTTTTCATAGATGGATTTTGTGAACCGCTTTCACCGTTTTATATATATATATATATATATATATATATATATATATATATATATATAACATGGCAAAATCATGTTTGTCATGAAGCAAATTCAGTTTCCTTGTTTTATATATATATATATATATATATATATATAAAAAACAAGAGCAAAACCCTTTTCGTCATCAGGCTGTAGCCATGTTTCCAGCCCCTTCTTTCGAAATTTGCATTTTCCCCATTCTCTAGCTTTTTTCTCCGTCTCAATCTTCTTTTCCTAACATTCGGCTTTACGATCAACCGCAGGTAGTTCCACTTAATAAACTTTCGCAGAACCAGTTATATCTGATGAAATTGTTGTTTTTTAATAAAGCATTTTAAATGCACATTTAATGAATTATAATGCCAGTTAATAGCTTAATTACAAAAGATTATAACTGAATTACTTTTTATGATATTTAATGATCTGCGGAAACCCTGTTCACCATTATTCTACTAGTTTTACACTTTTTTTGTTTTTATAGATACCTTAAATAAATAGCAGCATGTCAACAGATTGACACAGGATGCTGGGTTAATATCTTACAGTAAATGTAAATCTGCTGGGTAGACTGGTAAAAAAAAATAATCAAAAAATACTTTTTTGAAATCAGATTAGACATATGGGGGTATATATTTATTCTTAACCCTTTACAAATTTAAAAGGTGTCATAGCAACATGCATCCTGACCACAAGCGTTTCGCAGCTATTATTAAGGCTGACCCTACCTGACACGCTCAGATGGAGGAAGATTATTTAGGACACTGAGGAACCTCGGACACTGTGGTCATCATTAGGATTTTTATTAAGATTGACTGAGAGGGTTCGGCACATACATTATAAATATTACAAGTCTATTGTAGTTATACACTCCATCAGTACATTGAGTCTACTTACGTTGGCCCCACTGGCCGCTGTTTGGGTTCAGGTAGTTAGGGTAAAGTCCCTGAGGTTTGTCCAGACGATTCAGCACTTTTCTGATGTTCATCACCTTAAGGTGAAAAACGAAAGTTAAACTTTTAAAAAAATTGTTGTTTTGTACAGATTTCCATCATTTTTTTGTTTCTATTTTGTGTGGCTTTACCTTTTGGGCAAACTCTGGATTTCCTGAGAGCTTGCTGAGGTGCATGAACTCCAGATGAAGGGTGCCGTACTCTGCCAGGATGCTGCTCCCGCCCGAAGCCCATGGCCAGTTTCTACCAACGCCGCTGGATGGACAAAGAGCAGAGAGAGAGCAGAGATTTGATCAGTGGATGGATGAACAGAGGAAGCAGGAAGAATCTGATCTAATCATGTTTGTAAAAAAGAAATAATCAGAAGAATCTGATCTAATCATGTTTGTAAAAAAGAAATAAACTAATCAGAAGGTTTTTTCTTAGATGAATCATGGTTGGGATCAATTATACGAGTCGCAATGACTTAAAAACGGAGCTCAAGGATATTTTAAGACATTTCCTTTCTTCTTCTTTTGCGATTTTAAAGAGATTCCTAAAATAGATGAGACGTCACTCAAAGAGCATATTTTTTCTTTCTGCTCTCTGGTCACATCTCAGAGTCACCTGGCTTCCTTGACAAGTACAAAAGACTCTGCAACAGTGTGTCTGCAGGATCATTAAAGACACTGATGAGACAATTTCAGGCCAAGGACTGATGACTCTGATGGCAATGCCTCAAGTGAGTACTCATGAATACATATTGGCTATTTACATCACTGTCAGTGCAACATGAAGAGCACAAACAGACACATTCAGGGAAGAGATCCAGCAAATGAGAGAAAGAAGAAGAGATCTGTGAATTGGGAGAAGAGCCACACTCGCACAGATCTCTTTAAGGACGTGGATGAACATACTAATTATCCCCCCTTTCAAGTCATCATGCTGCACAAGGCGTAATTTGTTTCCCATTACACTCTGGATTTAATCAAGTCAACCAAACAGAGAGAGGACCAGGGGAGCATCAGACGGAGAGCGGAGAGATACATCAGGGTCACTGGTGAGAAATGAAATCCAATCAGCGGAGACCCCGATTCATCCAGGAGCTGTGAGGCTCCTGGTTAGAGCCGCCTGCTGCCATTTTCATGATTGAGTACAACTTTATTCCAGATGACTCTGTATTTTAGAGAGCTCGCTAAAATCATAGCGCACCCTGTCAAGCTCTAACCTCTGCCTCCACCCCACCCCGTCATCGGTACACTTTATCTGTCAGTCCATCTGATCCAATCCTTTTATAAACTCAATGATGAGCAATAAATCCCTGCCCTGGATAGGGTGGAGATGAAGCGCACACCAGACCAGCTCACCCATGTCCACCACAATCCCTTTCAAAGCCGCGCTGTGTGAAACATTAAACCACAGATAGAGCAGACGGCTAAATAAAATGAAACCGAGTGAAATAGATATCAGGATAAAAGTGAAAAAAAAAAGACAAATGATGTGTTCTGGATGTCACATTTGGGAATGGATTGTAAAAGCTCACAAATCTAAAAATGATTGGGATTGGTACAGATGGCTGGAGCTTAATTAGAAATTTAAATTGAGTTGTCAAAGGGAGCGTGCTTGTTTGACTAAACACTGAAATAATTTAGAGATTAGGAGAGAATAAGAGAGATCTCACTCAATAAAAAACACATTATTTGTCCAGTTGAAATAATGTAGGTTTATTTTGTTCTTCAGTGTGTGATTTGTGAAGTACTGCTTGGCCAGTGTCTTTAACTATAAATGCTCTAAGATTATAGGACAGGCCTCCTTTCCTTTTGCTCCATAAATGTTTTACTTTACAATCTGCTAACAAATAGTAGCAACGATGGATGGAAATAGGTGGATGGATGATGAATGAGACAATGTGCGGAAGGATGGATGCCTTATTAATGGGAGATGGTGGGTTTATTAGCAACAAACAGGTGGATGGATCCATTAAATTGTTTTTGATGCTTTATAGGACCTTAAGAAAAACAAATGAAAGATAATTTTTGAGTTTTCTTTTAGAAAACCATTGCAGTAGTAGCAGGGCTCAATAATAACCATTGCCCGATCGCCAGGGGCAAGTAGTTTTTATTGTTGGGGGAGTACACATTTCATTTAATTTGCCTGCCGGGCATGTGCAATGATTCCATAAAAAACTCACTCAAATTTACTTTTAAAATCACCGACATTCGCTGAAAACGACCCACAAGTGTTGCTGGCGCCACTTTTGTTGTTTTGTTTACATTATCGCGTGATTTTCCACTAGATGGCGTGATTCAGCTCTTGGGGAGAGAATTCTGCAGAGCAGCAGCTGGATGATGAATTTAATCTATACTATAATACACGCTAGATTAAAAACGATCAGTCAGGGATTAGGAAAATAATAATAATAATTATATAAGACAGTGTAAATATTTCCATCATATGGCAGTCTTCTATACAGTGGTCATACATTAAAAAAATGTTTATAAAATGTTTTTCTCTTAGACACTGGAGTGGTGCATTTAAAATGTTATAGAGCTAAACAACATATTAAATTGGTGAGTAGTAGTACAGTGGTAATACATTTATAACCCGTCATAAAATGTTTTTCTCTTAGACACTGGAGTGGTGCATTTAAATGTTAACATTACAATGAGTAGTAGTAGGGTAAGTTTATAACCCGTCACACAACATGTAATTTAAAGCAAAGTTTGCTTTAAAGCAAAGTTTGCTTTGAAAAGAATGTGCAGGAAGGATGAAAAGCATGTTAACACGGTAATGTAGGCTTGAGTTCATTATCTGACGCATGCATATACACACCAGGAACCTGGAAACTTAAAAAATACTGAATTACAAAAAAAACATTTAAAAAACAAACATGTTTCATTGATATATATACAAAAAATGAATATTAGAAACTACATTTATCAAACATTATACTGGGCAAGTAAAAAATTGTTTCTGGGCAAATTAAATGTGAAAGTCACTTGCCCTTAGGGCAAGTGGTCAAAATCCTTAACGTCAACCCTTGAGTAGCCATTCAAAGTTTCCCCACTTTCCTTGATGCGCCCTTGGCTGGTTTCCAACAATTCCTTTTTGAACATCAATCTTTCTACTAAAATATTCTTATTTCATGATTTGTGGACATTAAGATCTTAATAGAAGTGTCATGTCCTGGTCAGCAAGGGTTATCGATAAATATATACCCCCATCTCCCTGTAATTCAGTGAAAGGGTGGAGTCAGAGTAAAAACATATGCAAAAGGGGGGTTACTCCAGTGGCTGGAAGTCGGAGGGGATTTTGCTGGGAGTTGGAGGCAAGTGGGCTGCTACTGTAGCTCTGAAAAAAAAAAAAGTGCAATAAAGCAAACTTTGTCCTCCAGATGCTTGCTAGTAAAGTTTATTTAGGGTTGAAAAGAGATATTTAAGTAGGTAAATCCAGCGGCTCTGGGTCAGCACACTCCTCCTGCTCCACTTTGGGCCGAAATGAACCAGTTTCAAAAAGTTTAACCTGATTTATATGAGCTCATTGTCGCCAATCTCAACTCTTGTTCTGGGACTGAAACATGGCAATAATCCATCGGATAGCAAACAATGGACCTTACATTGGCCCACTGGTTTGACTGCTGATGCAAACGGCCTACTGGCCCAGTTTACAGAGCTACATTAACAACTTCACCCTCCACACAGTAGAGAAAGGTTTATTAAAGTATATTATTTGGTTAATGTTCTGTTGCATTAGTGAAAGTGGAGCGATCTTATTCAGAGTACCATCTTTAAATGGATAAAGCTCACAAAGGGCTTTGGTTTCAGCTTTTGAATGATTCATAGGGACCTGCATAAATCAAAGCAAACCTCACCTGCAAACTTCTTTTGTGCATTTTCTCATTTAGCTTTCAGTATTATCGAACTTGATAATAAAACCTTAAAAAAAGGAAAAGCCTTGAGATGCTGAATAATGTCCACCACTGCTGTAGTGGAGTCTTTCATATTTTATCGTGGCACTGATGATTTTAAAAACAGTGTTGAAGCCGTTATTACAAGCCAACCAAATGAAAATTTAACCAGGCTCTTTGTACACCACACTGGAAATGTTTATCAAATGTTAGTGACCTAGAACTGCAGCCTTATCAGGAGATTACAAAAAGGCTTCCAGTAATGTATGACGGCTCATAGTGGCTTTTCATTATGAATCCTCAGATCAGCATACATTATCCCCCTCTGATTGAAGTGATACGATACAGATTGTCTGAAAGGGTATGGATTTATCTGCTTGTCCCACATTGTGGTGTATTTAACATGGATAATCAGGCAAACATTCGATTAAAAGCATTTTTATTTAACAGTTTTGTTTATCTGTGGCATTATTTCTGCTCTGCAAACAAGGCTATCTGCTTCCCAATGAGCATTTTGCTCTCAGAGAAAGCAAACCCAGTAGGGTGAAGGTGTCTATGAAATAGAATGGCAGGCAGGAGAGTCCTGGCGAGCATTAAAACCGGGTCATCACAGATTGATGCTGCTGTGATTTGAATTAGTTTCCAGTAGAGGACATGATGTGCTCCTGCCAGTGTCTGAAGCCCCATGATGGGATGTCGAGGCTTTATTTCACTCAATAGCTCACACTTACGACTACCTGCAAGACACCAAATCATAGCCTGCCATTTTTCCCACCCCCAGGCACGTACAACAGACCAAATAACAAATATTTGAAGAATGACTTCCCATTTCTGGATTTCAGACGGTTTATCAAGCTGTTCTTTGAATTCACAAGATCGATTATTTTTGCACTCTGTTTCAGAAGTTAAAAAAAACCCAAAAAACTAAAAAAATACATACTTTATATAGTTCTTTTTTTCTTCTCCTCATTTCTGCCCTAGCAGAAAAACGCTTTAACTGTCCTAAGCCTCAGCGGGAGACTTCAACCCCTCTTTTTCCGCCTGATTTTCTTTGCTCCTGCCTTAAAATCTATTGTAGCTCTGCTCCTCTGGGCACAGAGAAAATGTGGACTGCAATAGTGTCAGAGTTAGCGACTTAATTAGAGACCTTAAATCATCAGCGCCTCAAACTGGTGATTCTCAGGGTGTGATAACTAACAGCGACTTCATGGTGCAACCTGAAAGTCAGGAATTTAGAGCCATTGTATTTTTCCACAGCTGTTTACTTCCATTTGAAAATATGTCCTGTTCACGATAATAAAGATGGATGCTGTTAACTAAAGCAGCGGACATCAAGAAGATGACCTAAAACTCTTCGGCCTAATGGCTGTAATAGTGTAATCAAAAATAAAGTGCCTTAATCTTTAGATGGAGCAAAATATTTAAATGACTGTTAAACTCTTAAGAAAATAAATTTAGCAAGTAGAAAAAAAACACCTAAACAGGTAAGTAAGTGTTAGCCAAAGCACTATAATTATATCTCTATAGGTGCTCTATTTTTTTTATCCAATTACCAAAACATTATTTGCTTCATTTACAGAATCAGTATCCAGATCTAGTTTGCAGCTTCTTCTGCAGCATCTATGCTGTTGCCAGCTACTTTCCAAATTAGGTATGATTAGTTTGCAATATTTTAAAAGTTTTACGAAAACGCACCTGGATTAGGCTTTTTCCACTAAATGTGAGTAAAATTAATGCACTCACTAAATACCAACTAAAACAAACAGTTTTGACTGTTATCAGCCTCTTTAGAGCAAAAACGCATGAATTAATGGCTTAATTTTCTTCTGACATCAAGAAGGAAATCCACCATGACAGAGAGGGCCAACACTAGGTCAGCTGGAAAGAAAACATCCCTCAGCTGCCAAACACATCCATTTCCATTCTAGACATATTAATCACAGATGCAAATTTCTTCTAAACTCCAGCATCTAGAAACAAAGGTGTTGATGGCAGCAGCACAGCTGATATTTCTCTCCAGGATGGAGGCGCAGGCAAACACCGGTTCGATCTCCACAGCCTGCATTCTGGGTCCCTGAGCAAGACCCTTAATCCCACACTGCTCCCTGGGCACCGCACAGTGGCAGCCCACTGCTCCCCAAGGGGATAGATTAATGCATAAAGGGAATCTCTCCATTGTCAGATCAATAAAGTTATATTTCTATATTTTCCTGAGGGTTTCTGTCAGATGTGAGTCTGCGCTCTGATCCAATGATTCACCTCTAGTGATCTTTAAAAGGCGGCCAGAGAAAAACCAGCAGCTTTCTGCACCAGAACGCAGATGAAGGGACTGTGGGAGAGATGATCAACCTATCTGTGGATTATCCTGAGGCGCTGACATAGATCTGCTGAATCCTGCACCACACTGTAATAAAATAACACCTAAATAAGTTCCTTTTTTTCTTAAAATCAGTGCTTTTGTTCTTGATTTGAGGAATGAAGTGAGACACTTTTCCAATGGAAGAGGACAAATGATATTTAATAAGAAAAACAATGCATTGGATTATTTCAAGTCCGTATTATCCAGTCTTATTTTGAATACAAAGTGATGGAGGGGTTATGCTAGTTTGTAATTGTAATAATTAGCTCATCTCCTGTTGGATGATGGAGAAGCTAATTTCAGGGTGAAGCATAGATCCAATCACATGATCAAAACCTTACAAATCTTGCTGCCTTATATAGACACAGCACCACAATAGCCCTTCTCAATGAGCCCAGTCAGAATGCAGTTTGGTGGGAAGGATTGGCAAAAAACGTATCTGTCTGCATGGTAATAGAAGAGCAGTGGGACATAGTGGCCAAATCAGATAGCTGTGGGTCTGGAGTGTGTCTTTGTGTGAAAGGTAACGTTTCAGGGAGGAAATGATGGTAAAAGACTTCTAATGAAGGTTTAAGGCTAAAAAAAAACACAAAAAAGCAGACTGTAAGGTTATCTATGAAGACAAACTCCTTACTGACAATATCTAAAATTAGGAAGGGAAGTTAAAACTTCTTAGTGCTATTAATTTATAAGACTTTGAATGAAATATGTTATGAAAGAATAAGGAAGAATAAAGTGTATAGGAATATCTTTACTGGGCTGTTCAGTCAAAGCTTAAGTCAGAGAGAGTTAAGTTTAGTTCTTTAGAGTTTCTACAGTAGATATGCTCTAATGAGCCATTAGTCTGAGGCAGATCAACTGGGACAAATCCAGTAGATCTGAGCAGCATTTCCTGCTCCGCCAGCAGAAATCAATGGGTTCAGATACCAATAAAGGAAGCAAGAAAGTCTTAGGGAAGAAGGTAAACGTCTGTTGAGTGTGGAAACATGGGGCCAGGTTTTTAACCCTTCATGAGGTAACCTTGATTTATTGCTCCTCTCTAAGGGCCCAACTAGAACCTGTTTTGGAGAATCCAGCAGATAAATCAACTAGACACAAAGTTGAGATTTTTAATCTCAAAGAAAATTTCCAAACCTTTTTTTTTAACCAAACTATTTATTTTGTGGTCCTTTAAACGATCCTACAGCTAGGATGTTTCCTCCCTTTACTCTGCAACACGGAACAGCTCATAAGATCAGATTAATCTCTGAAGATAAAGTAAAAGGCGCTTCCTTTTTCAAAACAGACATACGGAGAAAACAGTTTACTATCTGGATTTCTCATTACAGTATACAGATTATGGTCTCTAAATCTTTTCTGACAAAAGACGCAAGAGAGCAAATGGGGACATAAAGAAAAAAACACATTTTCAACACATTTTTTTAAATTAACCTCAAAACCTTGATGGACTTTAGTTATTCAAGCTGTTTTTGACAATCTGAATTTTCTTCAGTGGTTTTATTTTGGAACCTGCCTACAAATTTCTACATAGCCTCGTTTCTCTTTTTGTTAAATCCTGACCTCTTACCTAATCATTATATATGTGCCTATGGTTTACATTCAAAGGCTTAAAAAAGCAAGATGTAGGACCTTTAAAGACAATGAAGAGTAATCAAAATAAAACAAACAATACTACGTAAGGGGGAAGCAATAAGAAGAGAGTTAGGAATATTTTCAGGGTCCAGCAGAGCCCATCTCTAACTACCCCAATCACAGAGGCTGATTCTGCCCTGAGGTTAAACCTGTAATCAGACAGGGAAGCAGCCGTCTACAGAGCACATATAAGGTGACAATCACAGGGAATGTTTGATTTCTACGGTATACGAAACCAAGCATTACGGTCAGTAAAAGAAACTGGTAATATACACTGATTATGGTTGTGAAAATTGCAAGGAGAAAGTGTGAGTTTAACCTCTCTGGGAACAGTAGCCAGGCCACTGCTGTTCACCTTGGCCTCTGCAGAAAGCTGTAGGACAGAGTGACGAAACGATAACTAAGAGCAGAATAAAATCAGGTCACGGGGAGAAAGAGAGCAAGGTCAAAATGGAAGTTGAGAAAAAGAGAAGCAATATACTTGTACAGGTGACCGGTGATGAAGAATAATATTTCACTTTGTAACTTCCTGAATGTTTCTGGTACAGTCTTGTTCCAATTAGTGTCAAGGTTGCATAGAAGGCATTTTACCTTCAAACCAACTATTCGGATTCTGTCTTTAACCTCTTAGTTTTAAACTCTTTAAATGTCCTAAACTGAGTATTGATTTAAATCTCACAGACTGCAGTGAACAGGCTTAATATGAAGAAAATCAATCTGTGGGCCAGTCAGATATTTGTTTTACAGTAAACATTTTAAATCGACAAAACAACCCTTTGACCTTCTTGTTAAAAATAAATAGAATCAATATCAATGAATCCACAGGATGTCGCATTCTTTTTTTCTTTCATAAATCCAATCTTTTTTATTTCACAGTCCCAAAGTTCCCAGTTTCATCTGGTCAATTTTAAAAGTAAAACAACCGTTCTGACTCTATGGCAGACAGAACATCAGCGGCGCGGCTCTCAAATATGGAAGATGCAGACTAAAAGGGTGAAGGGTGCAGAAATAATTGGATGGGGAACAAATAAATGATTAAAAAATGGCATGATGGATGGATAAAAGGGTTGACAGAGAGGTGATGGGCAAAAATGAAGCAAAAGATGATAGATGGATGGTCAGACCAACAAAGATTAACATATGAGAGAATTGTGGTTGATGGACTGTAATTCAAAAGAGAATCAATTTTGGAAAGACACATTTTATATTCTCTTTATTCCTTATATGTACTAATCCAGACTAGGGGTGGGTATAGGGAAAGAAGTCATGATTCGATTCGAATCACGATTCACATGCCACGATGCGATTCTATCACGATGCATCACGATACTTGAAATATTGCGATGCATCGCGATGCGTTGCGATATTTTCACTGAAAAGCTTAAAGCCTCTCTCAAGAAATGTTTAGAGTTTAAATTAAGGACATGAAGCATTTTTTAGTCTGAATACTGGAAAGTTTTTTGCTCAAGAACGAAACTTAAGGTAACTAGGGGTTGGTATTGGCAAAGAAGTCACGATTCGATTCGAATCACGATTCACATGCCATGATGCGATTCTATCACAATGCATCATGATACTTGAAATATTGCAATGCATTGCGATATTTTCACTGAACACTGTAAGAAAAAGATACAGCCCTTACCAGTGGCTGACTGGCTGGGTGTGATCTGGATAGTGTCTTCAATTGATACATAACTGAAAGCACCTGAATTCATACATAGCTGTATTTATTGAAACGACTTTTGGAGGTGTTGCCATGAAAACAAATACTGGACAGAAATATTACTATTACTGGAGTGGACACACTGACAAAAAGATCTTAGGATTCATCAAACTTAAAATAACAAAATAAGGATAATCAGTGCCGTTTACATGGCCTCAGTGGTCCTTTAAACCAATGAAATGAAAACATTCAAATGTATATTTCCCCCCCTTTTGCAAATTACGTGCGTCATATCAATTTCATTTTACCTTCTTTGTTTTTAAAGCCAAAATGCATCCAAGCATCTGACTTGAAATGTGATGGAGCCCCTATGTGAATTTTCTCAGTGTCCTCCATGTTTTTTTTCACTGAATGACTCGTCAGTATCCCGCGGCCGGAAATGCTTGTGACACAAAGCAGCTGGCGTACCACATCCCACCAAATGTACATCTGCTGGACTGGAAGTTTATTCCACTTGGTTTGGCTGATGTGCTACCAACCATTTGTGTATTTTATTTGTTTAGTTTTTTAAATTAAGAATCGATACTTGGCGTCAAGAATCAATGCAGTAGATCACAAAAATTTGAATCGCGTTGCATCGTCATGACGATTATTTTGCACACCCCTTATCCAGACCCAATAAACGGCTTAATTCCAGATCTTTTTTTAACTCTACAGAGATCCTCAGTTCCTGTTAAGTTGTACATAGTACATATTGATTAGATTAAGTATTCACTTGATATATAGATCCAAATCAATAAGTAATAAAATAAATATTTATTTATTTAATAATTAATAAGGTTGGAGAGTTAAAACAAGCTGATTGTGGTCCACAGAACATGTGCATGCCTGTGTCTGAGAACATCTAGTGAAAGGCTTATCAAACGCTGCTTCCCTGCCAGTCATAACATATCTGTTTGTTACTGTGACTGCTGCCTGGGATTACATGTGTGTGTTTCAGCAGATCATGGCTCAGTCATGCAGGTAAAGTCATCATCTACAGCAATCTGGTCCAACCTCAGGGGATCACAGATGTGTGCTGAAACTCCTAAAAATGAATACAAACACACACACACCTCCCTACGGTGATTTCTCTCTTCAGGAAGGAAGAACATGTGGGAGTGGGGTGTTGGTGTGGGGGTATGAGGGGTGGGGCTGCGTCCATTCACCCAGACAGACACAATGAAAATTAATTTGTCACAACACATTTATTGTCATGACAACCTGCCTTTTAATTAAAAGCTGACAAACAGTGCTGTGTCTTTGTGGTGTGTCTAGAGGTAAAAGGAGAAAACTTGAGGAATAAAACAACATTTTATGTCATCATATGCAGCTTCAACATGAAGAATGACTGAAGTTAATCATGACGGCAATATTATGAATGTAATTTATAGAAAATAAAGTCATTAGTTAGAATTTAATTTGTTATTCCTGCTTAGAGTGGTTTCCCATGGCAAAATAACGCATTATAGATTTTATATAAAGATAAAGGTCCTTAAACTTAAATTTAGCAGAAGTTTTACTTTAGGTGCTGCATCCAAAGGCTTATATGGTGGAAATATTAAAGGTCTACATGGTTCTGTTAAAATGCAGACAATAACAAATGTTTTGCACCTATGATGCAGCAAATGTCCCCTCAACCTGAACTTAAAATATAAAACAACATTTAAAAAGTCAGAACTGGGCTGCATGCAGGCGCACAAACTTTAACATTGTTAAAGCAGCTCTTAATTCAAGATCTGAGGTCTCACAGCAATACCTGGCCATATTTACACACTGCTTTACCAAAGTTCTCTCAATAATCAGCTTAGCTTGCATCCACAGGCCTCTAGGTGATTTTACAGACCCTCAAAATCAGTTTTAGACTCTGGCTAGGCCACTTCAAAGCTTCCACTGTCTTCAGGGGAAGCCATTATTTGGTCCAATGCCTGCTCGCACTCGCAGTGAGGCTTTCTCACAGACAGACCTGGACATTTAGAGTCAAAGCTGATTACTGGCCAGCATTCACTCTGAATAAAGGTGACCCTTAGCATAATACTACCATTACCATGTTTGTGTGTGGCTATGATATTCCTTCAGTTACCTTAAGTTTTGTTCTTGAGCAAAAAACTTTCTAGTATTCAGACTAAAATGCTTCACGTCCTTAATTTAAACTCTGAACATTTGTTGAGAGAGAGAGGCTTTAATTACAAGGATAATTAAAGTTTCAAAATCTTTGAAATCATTTGAACAAACATTAAAAGAATGAGCATTTTAAAGAATGGTATTAAAGTATGGAACAAGCTTATAGTTGAATTAAAGCAATGCAATGTTTAGAAAAAGATTCAAACTGCTTTAAAAAAAAACAAAAAAAAACAGGGTACTCGAGGTTGCTACATATTTTTGCAATCATTGTGGTTGAATTGGCTATGACTGTACAAATGAAGATGCATGTACATGTATGTTTCTAAGTTTATAAATGTATATGGACTTCAGAGTAGTATGGACTCATAAGTAGAGCAGGAATTGTGAAGACAATATGAAGAAAAAGCACTACTATTGATAAATTAATTTACTGCTTCATATCCCTTTTCAGACATAAGCAGTAGATTATACACATGTTATAAATACTATGAATTGAACATGATATTTAAAAAATATTTACTCATTAATTTATTTATAAAGTTTTGGTAGATTTTAACTCAATCTCAAAAACTTTGCAAAAAATGTTCTTAACCTTGCAACCGTTTACCTTAGACGAGACCTAACAAAAGCAGGGGGGAGGAGACCGAATCAAGTGAACCATTTTGGACCGTTTCACTTTTTTCCACCCCTCCATTCATACATTAGTAACCACCTTTAGTTGCTCCTTCATGTGGTTCTTACTACCGTATATCTAGCTGCACTGAAACACAACTTTAGAGGTCTGTTGGTCATTAGTTAGATAGGGGGTGGTGTCACTAGTTATTTCTATTAATTTATAGTGCAATAACTGAGATATTGATGCATTAAATCAGTTTAAACTCACTTATGTCTAACCACCGTTATAGCAAACAAGCAACAATTAGCATTAGCTTGAGCATAACCTCACATGTGCTGTAGCATCTATCCTTCAGTTAGATCCCACCCTGCTCCTCTCTGTCTCTCCGGTTAATAACCAGGGTGCTTCATCCAGCTGTCCACGGCCCTCCTTAAAACCTACTTTGACTCTTCACAACAGCCATAAATGGAGCAGCAGTCTAGGTGTTGTTGTTCTGGTGACTCTATAAATCACACGACTTGCAACTGCCTTGCTATTGAAGATCCAGCCCCCATTGAGACGCATGGAAAATGAATCAAACCGAATTGAACTGCCCTGTCCTGACCTGAATAAATTATGTACTAATGGAAAAGAGGCATTAGTGTTGCTGTCATGCCCGTAGTAGCTTCACTGAACAGGGTCCTGCTTGGATTTTTATCAAATCTGATGAGACTTCCAGTTTAAAGAATGTCGCTGTTTCCTAGTTTTGTCATAAAAGCTTCTATTCTGTCATAAAATGTCAAAACATTCAGAAAGCCGTGTCTATATTTCGTTTTGGAATGATTGTAGAGCCTTTAATACCAAGAAAAACCGATGCTGCAACCGATTTCATTTTTTTGAAGGAACAGTTAAAGCAATTAAACACCACTTTAACCAGATTATTGTAACTTATATTTTTCCTATCCAGTACGTTTTGTTTTTCGGTTAATTAATCAAGGATAAATGTTTTAGTAAAGATGAAAAAAAAGGAATTGATAAGGCATCATTTATCATGTCACACAAACCTGTTTGTTAACCTCTCCACACTTCATGAGCAAATACATGCAAGAAGAAAAGTTCACGGACATTGAGGGAAGACTTTTGACGTTTAATCTATTATATAAAGTAATATAAGCCTGGTGATATCACACAGATGTAAACTGAAACATCCAAATGATGGAGGACCTCTAAGAAAACCATCCTCCACGCCTCCATCTTCATTTCTAGTGTCTGTGCTGAAACCTGGGAAAGCTCCCAGTCAGCGTTTCATGGCGTATTAATAAAAACTCCCTCAGGTTTAGAGCCTTCTGAGGGCGCTGGGAGAAAATAACATGTGTGTCATGTAAAACTAAAGCATCTGAGAGAGTGAGAGCGATGAGGAGAGCTCGTGTTCAGCGGGCGTGCAGCGAGCCACAGACCACAGAGCTCTCGAAAGCATCAAACCATCAAAACAAAGCCGCTGTCTGGAGTACCACCGGAGTGGACCGCTGTGAGTGTGTCTGTGTGTGAGTGCTTTACCTCTTGAGGTTGAGCAGAGCCCAGGGGATGCCTGTGGGCGTTTTGAAGGCTGGCAGCAGCTTTTCACCCAACTCTATCGCCTTCTTACGGAACACCTGAGAAAAAAGGAAAGCGTTTTAATATCAAACGGTCTTCGCCAAGAGACACATCGGTATTTTCTCTAGGAACCTTTTAAGAAAACAGCAACAACAACCTGAGAATATACGTGATAATAAATAGATAAAAAAACCTATTTCAGAGGGTCCACACATTGCTAAGAGAGAATAATATGGACAATTTAGTTGTTAAGATTGTGTTATGCATTCCTATTAATCAGTGTGCCCATAACCTGTCATTCATAATCCATTTGTTCGACTGATGCACAAATATGTCATGGCACAGAGGAGCATTTCTCTTCAAAATTATTTCATCAAAAAGACAAAAACCATCTCAGCAGGGCAGGATGTGTCCAAATCATCACACATCAGAAATGACAGATAAAGCAGGATGACAAGGTCATACAGGAGCCCGGGTTTAGGATCCAGGTTTGCTAACATGAACAGTCAGGTGAGTAGAAGAAATAAAAGCAAAATCTCTATGGCTCACTTATTTGGGGCACACCAAGGTTGCAATATTAAGGAAATTTTGGGGGTCATGAGTCGATTCTGCTAGCATGTTCTGCTCTAAGCTACACTTTAAAATGGGCAGGAGGAAACCTTACATTAATGATGAGGATAAATGTTGCTTTATTGGTTATTTGGTTTGTTCTTTATCCCTTTAGTGAAGAACAAAAACCAGGCAAATATGTCAGACATCGCCTTGACGTCAGCATGTGCAGTTTTAAAGGTGATAAAATGAAGTCTTTATGTAAAATAACCTTCAGATCTGATTCAAAGCTGACTGCAGGGACGCCACACTGCTTTAAATAACCTCATGAATATTCAAATGAAAATGAGCCTAAATACACCTGGCTCTGCACAAAACTGGGTGGTGATGTCCTACTAAGATGAGTGTGTGTTATGATCGGCAGGCAGGGTTTACCTCCACAAGGTATAGAGCCAGTTAAGTTCTAAAAGAAACAAACAGCCACAATGATCTGATGTTAAAGCAGTTCTGAAGATTTTGTCTCCCCCAACGGACAAAAGCTTTATTCTTTTCCCTGAAGAAAGACAACGTTCCAACGAGGGCCAGCATGATAAAGACTAGGGCTGCAACTAAGGATTATTTTGCAAATAGATAAATCTGAGGATTATGTTTCGATTAATCAATTAATAATCAGATAGAAAAAGGTTCCTTAAAGAAGACTTTTTTACATATTAAACCAGATGAAACTAAAACGTTTCCACTTCAGGAGTTCTAGATAGAGCATATTGACGGATGGAAATGTTATTTATCCTAAATGCAAAATGTTTACATAGTTTTTTTTTTACAAGTTTGGTGCAACTGCTGCTCAAGGTGGGTTGCTCTGTCAGCTAAAGACATTCAGCTAAAGAAGATTAAAGGATTACTAAATTAATTGACAATTATTCCAATAATTGATTCATTGCGATTATTCCGATTAACTGTTTCAGCCCTAGTAAAAATCATAAATGGATGCACGATATAATCGCCCCCTATCGGTATCGGCCTTAAACTGAATATCGGACATCACACCCCACCGATATTTAACCCGACATTTTGATCAGCCTCTGAGTTTCTTTTTTACAACCTTAAAAACTTCAATATCTTCATATGCTGATATATTGCCATTTAAAAACACCATATCAATCTCTTTTACTAATGAAATATTGCTATATGTCATCGTTATGCTACGAAATCCCCCGAAAATTCACGAAATTTTGCCATATTTTTATATGTTGATATATTGACGCGGTATCGATCTATTTTACTAACAAAATCTCACAAGAATTTGCAAAATATCACGAGAGTTTGTAACAGAACGATGAAATTTCACGAGATTTTGAAAGTAAAATAGATCGATACCGTGTTTTTAAAAATGAATTTAATATGCGGCATAATATATGTGAGTATATTATTTTTTCAAAGTGTCAGAAATGGATAACAAAAACCGTTGACTTTTCAATGACTACTTATTTTGGGTCCACTTTGCTGCTCGGTTGCTCGATGTCGGTTATGAAGCTAAGCATGAGTTTTAAAATATCGGCATATCGGATATCGCCAGTATCCCAATATCGCGGCATCCCTAGACCAGAGCGTGGTAAAAAATCGGATCTATTGGTAAGCCTCGCAGTTGGATTGAACTAGCATTTCATTTTCCAGTTGTCTGTGTGAAAGATAAATAACTAAGAGGTAATGAAACTATCTTTGTTAAAATAAACTCACATGACGATATTGAAAATAAGAAACCTTAAAATGAAGGTTATTTTGTGAAGATTTATTCAGTGGGAATAATGAACAGCCAATGATAATAAACATCATTAATTAAATAATCAGTGCACCAAATTATTGGGACTCTTAGCTACAGTCTTACTTTTTTATGTTAATCAGCGTGCCCATAACCATTCATTCACAATCCTTTTGTTTCACGGATGTACAAATATGTCATGGCACAGAGGAGCATTTCTCTTCAAAATAATTTCATCAAAAAGAGAAAAACCATGACAGCAGGACATAATGTGTCCCACTCATCACACGTCAGAAATGACAGATAAAGCAGGATGACGAGGTCATACAGTCACCCGATTTTAGGATCCAGGTTTGCTAACATGAACAATCAGATGACTGGAAACAAAAGCAAAATCTCTGTGGTTGCTTTTATTTGGGACACACCAAGTCTTCATAACAACAAACATAAAACTGTAGAGTTTGTTTTTTAAAAATAATTGCTTGCCTTGTTAAATCAGAGATTTCCAGGTACGTCTGGTGCGAGACAAAGCATTAGGATATAAAAACACATGGCATAGCATGGTAGAGGAGCTGTAATGCCATAGGCCGGCCTTGGTAACCTGATTAAACTGCATGGAATCAAAAACTCCTTTTAAATTTTAGGGAAACGGCTCTTCCAACAGTTGCATTTCTGAATTCTCTTGAGTGGCACTACGACTTTACACAAGTGAATAAAGTGAATCTGATTGGTCGCTTTATCAAGAGGGTGGGATTGCTGTGCGGCACAAGGTTTGCAATTAAGTTTGATTGTGGTTGGTGTCTCGGAGGCATCTTGCTAACCCCAGTTAGCAAATCCTTGGCGCTAGTAGGTTTGTGGAGCCTCATTGATGTGGAATTCCCTTATGACAGAAAGAAAGTCAATGATTCACACCACTTTATCATCCGGAGGGGGGAAACATTTTATTACAAAACCGACCATACAGCTGTCTTTAAACACTTCATACATTCAGCACTGCATCGTCACAATTCCAGTTATTCCCCCACCTTCAGTCCATTCTAGGCGGCATTTATAGTTTCCACATCGCACTGTGTGGATGCACGTGCACGACTGGACGCTCTTCCTGGAAATCTCTTAGCTTATGACCTGATTGCGTGCGAAGTCAGCCAGTAAAGAACCCTGTTTTTGCCAAGATTCGTACGTGACTTTCAGTATGTAGACACCCTGTCTACATGCTGCATTCTCTGTGTTGCTAAGTGAGCATACGGTCAGAAACAGGACTACATAACACAGTACAACTGCTTCCATATTTGGCAAGCCAGACAGATATTTATATTCTACAGGTTCCCAATGGGGAAATTCCATTGGGACCAAGTAGCTACTAAATTGAGTGACTTAGCAACGACACTGTCAAGAAACGCTATGGACAGCGCAAAAGCATGCAAGGAGGAGAGTTTTTGTGTCGGAGGTCGTGGATGAGTCTCCTCAGTCAAACATTTTTTATTTAGAGGAGGAAAAGCGGGGACCTAAGATGTTGTTGAAGAGACCAGGCGGCAGAAGCTTTGTTTGGTGTAGAAGGCTTCCAGCCGAACATCTTTGAGCCATGTACCCAGCTGCCAGTTCTGTTAGCTCTCACGCCTGCTGAGACTTTTGACGTTCCATCCCATGAACACTGGGATGGAACTCAATGGGAAAGGAAATTATTCCTGTTCCTTATTTCAACCATTGCGTATATTAGCTGCTACATATGAATCAAGATGCTATGAACGAAACAATTTGATTGACAGATGACCGTTGATATATGATTGGCTGAATTTAGGTGCACAAGCTGAAGTATAACTAACTGGCCTGCAAAAGATAACAAAAAACCCTGAATGGTTTTAAGACAGGATATTTTTTTTTTTAAATATGCATCTTCTAATTTTTGGGACAATATCTTCGGGTAAAGAGTACACATGTTTAAGCCAGAATGATTTGACATTTAAATATGACTTCCCTACGACTTTAAACACAGGGATAATTAACACAAATAGCAAATCTAATCTGTTTCTCTGCTAACAGAAGGTAATTCCTGTGTGTTTTAATGGGGTATTGGTTTCAAAACATGAAGTGAAAGCAGTGACAAAAAGCACTAGGACATCTCAGTTTTCCTTTCTACATCTTATCCAAACCCTAAATCTGTTATCTATAATAAATGTGGAACTGCTGATTAACATCAAATATATATCAATGATTTTTCTCTCCTCTGACTGCATTCACTCACATTAAAGGTTTGATTATTTAGCGCCATAAAAGATTGATTCAAACCTTTTCACACATCCTTTTCCAGGGGCACCGGTACATGTTGAGGGATCTGTTCTGTCAGCTGCAATCAAACCCGATTTCTCTCAGGGAGAGAGACTAGGAAGCAGTGTTAGGTGAGAGGTCTTGGTGTCTCTTTCTTAGTTTGACGTTTTCTATCTAGCTCCTGGCAAAGAACCAGGAGAACTGACAGGATATAGTGAGCTTTGCTATAACATCTAATAGACTGTTGGACACAGCTGCTGGGAACTCGGCAGCTTTATTTCTGCTCTAGCTGACCGTCGCTATGACTTCTAATGATGCTTTTCTATTAACTCCTTGCGCCAGTTTTTCATTTGCCTTTTGATGATTTAAATAATTTTACTTGGAAGTAAAATAAAGTAAAATAAACCTTAGTTGGTACTCCATCCTACAAAGGACAAACTATTGGATATCAGCTTTGAGGTCTATTTTCAGCTTTCAAGTAGAAAAAAAAAACAAACAAAAAGCTGTGTGACCTGTGTTTCTCTGTTCTCCATCTTTCACACCAAAACACTCAGTGGAGTGAAGTAGTAAAGACTAAACTGGCAGCTATCCCCCCCAGGGATGAACCACTCAGCAGAGTTTGAAAGGCTGGGGCAGACGGGAGGACATGTTGTTTGGAAAAATAAAAGCTCAAGAGGAGCTGCACGTCAAAACAGTGAGGCAACTTTAAAGGATTCTCTGAAATCCACATGGGAGGGAATGGATACTGTACACTGAACAAAAAAAACAAGAAGCAGAAATTAAGCGTTTTTTCTGATACCTGTTGGAAAAACTCTATACGCAGAATCAACAGACGAAGGCTGTAAACGTTTAAATAATCAAAATTTACATTTTTGGTTCTAAACTTAGATCATAAATTCTGAGAACAAACCATAAATATGGCTTTAAACAGAAGTGATTGATGGTTTGTAAGTAAAACAATCCTGCAACTAAAAGCAAACCGTAGGAGAGGCTTAAAAGCACCAAAGATGGTTGAAGCTGGTTGATGGCAATTAAGTACAAGATTTAGCTGAGATTTATAGCTGTTAACTGACAAAATCACTTAAAAGAAATTGAAATAACTAGAATCCAGGTTCATAACAGAGTTTTTGTCTTTCTGTAGGTCCTTTTGGTTATGTTGGACATATTTTGTCTTTATTATGGAAAGGCTTAAATCATGTAATTCAATGAAATATTGGTCATTAAGATAATTTACAAACTTTGCTCTCTGCTTTACACTACCTTAAACTCGACTGTTGGTTATACTACATTTTATTTTCAGTCGAGTCAAGGATTCATGCTTTTAAAAGGCCTCCTGGCTTTGCTGTTTGAATTGAATCACCGTTAAACAAAGTTACTTAATTCTGTAGAGATTTTAAAATTAGTTTATGATGAAATAACTTTTTTAATCCTGTTGAATCTAAAGCTTATATGGTGAAAAATCAAACACAAACGTGAGCTCTGCTACAGTATTTCATCTCTAAAAAACATTCATCACATCATTCAATGGCTTTCAGTTAACTGCATCTAATTCAGGTTTTATTTCAAAGAAAATGCACCATAATTAGAAATTTTAAATGAAGAAGCGTCCATTGAATATTAAAAAAATCAGCTGCAGTTCATTTTTGTTTTTAGTATATGCTCTTATAATAATTAACTGTAGCTGCAGCTCAGTGAAAAACTTTAATGAAACAACTCTGCAGCAGGTAAACAGCCCACTACAACCCACAATAACACCAGAAAAAATAAATTAAAATATAAAATAGAAACTAACAACTTTGGGCTGAGACCAGTCCAGATTAAAAAAAAAAGCATCACTGTCTGCTATGGAACTGACCTTAATCTGCTAATATCTGTTATACCTGCAAGCAAGAAATCTGCAATCAAGCAAACAGGAAAGTAGCCAAGAGTTTGCAGAATAAATAAAAATAGCAGTAAAAAAAAAAGCTCTTTTTTTTCTAAGGAAATTGCATTAAGCATGCCTGCTAGACTTTAAGAATATTCAGAGTGCGTCTTCTTGCGTGTGTTTACCAGAAAAAGCCCACCGGCTCTCATTACGTACATTTGCAAACATGTCATCACATTCACCAAGTTCCACAAACCACATTGAGTTTGAGCCCAAAGGATGATAAAATTAGATCAACAAAAGCCAAAGAATAAATGAAAATATCAAACATGGAGCCTAAATCCAATTTTCCTCCTGTATTCCTGGAATTTCAAGATACAGTATGTTAAAGCAGGGATCCAGGATGCCATTGCTGACACCAGATTATGTGTAAATATATCTGTGTTTTATGTCACACAAACGGGAGCAGCGCAGTGTCGTAACAAGGCATCAGATGCCAGAGATTAATGTCTTTAATAATGCTTGAAGCACACAGAGGGAAAGAGAAATCCCAGAGACGCACAGACGAATGAATTACACACAGCCTGAGTCCGAGGCCATCAAGCAAGCTGACAACAAGCTTTAATAAGCAAGTGAATCATATAGAACCTGAGGAACGCACTCAAAAGCCTGAGGCGGATGCCGTTAGAAAAAGGCTAATGTTAATAATCACATTTCACACCTCAGTGCCTGTGACAAAATATCCATCAAGATGATTTACTGCTGCACTACAGTGTGTTTGTTTCTCCGAGTTAATCCTGGTTAATAGATAAATTAGTTAACAGTATGTGACAATTCAGAAAGTCGCCGCAAGAGATCAGCTGGCTGCTTCAGATGCAAAGTAACTGTTTTTGAGCTAGAGAAAAAAAAGAAACAGGACAGCGTGCAGAAAGACAAATTAAAACAAAAAATGTCAGTTTTTTAAATTGGGAACTGAGAATTAGCTCAAATTAGAAGCAAGATGATTCATTTTTACTGGGTTGCTCCTTTTAACATTTATATATAGTTAGTTAAAGGCACACTATGCAACATTTTTCAGTTAATTAATGTGTTCCATAACGTTTTGGATGATTAAATGAGTCATTTCAGGTCGAACAAAGGTTTTCTCGGCCGCCCTGGTGGTCTGTAGGGGAAATACCGTACTTGCAATTGCAGGAGCCCTCGGCCCGCACCCACAGGCTCAGAAGTCTCGCGCATCGCAATAGTCGGTCTTGCTTTACGGCGAGAACTGCTACACGCCCCCAGTTAAAAACATGCTCCTTGCTAGTGGCGATATTTGTGCAGTTATCATGGCGGAACCAGCGAGAAAACAGCTAAAGCCCATGTCGGAGCAGGCAAGAAAGAGGAAAAGGGCTCTGGACAGAGAGAGGAGTCGTACACGGGTGAACATCGGGCAAGCTTTTTCCGAATGGCGAGAGCTAAAAGAAAAAGAAGGCTGCAAGGCTGACGCGGACCTCGCTTTTCTGCTGATGCGATTGTGAATAACATTGGAATGGTTTCTCTCTCTCTGTGTGCATGTTCATACTGTCTGCTAAGCTCAAAACAATCGCGCCTGGCTTGACGGAGAACAGCTGAGCATATTTACGACAGTGCACTTTTACTTTCGCCCTCTGGGGGGAGCCTCGCTGGAAAATCAACACCGGTTGCATAGTATACCTTTAAAAATAGACAAACTAAACTGTAAAATGGATGTCACAACAGTAATAATTATCCCTGGAATTGGTTTAAAAAAAACTAATTAATGAAAGTAACCAGTAAGGCACATTAAAAGACCAATCCCACATGTCTTTCTGTAGTTTTGAAGGTGAATGAAGAAAACGATATCCAGCATTGCCTTACTTTGCATTTGATACTGCAGCATACATAGTTAGATTGTTTGAGACGTGTTGGAAAAAAACTCTGCTGAATGAATTTTGACCCAGACTAAGATTTTGCTACAGAGTAAACATCATTTGGACTTAATTACTGAATACTTGGTGCTGTAACCACACAAGTTAATGTCAACCTACTAAATAAAACGGCTCACTTATATAAGTGCTCTGGGGGGACTCAAACGGGACTGAATTTTGTTTAACACAGTTAGGTGACTCCCTTTCCCTTGCAGCCAAATCCTGGAAATTCTGCACCCTTGATCCAAACCTTCCTGGACTATTCAGATCAGCAACTCACCAGAAACGACAAATATATTTGAAGGGAATCACAGAAAATAATGTAGCAAAAAAATCTTCTAAACTTCGAGTGTGATGTCAGATTGTGGATCAAAAATATTGTAGAGGCAAACTATAAACCGGTGCTGCAAAATATCAAGAATTGCAGCATGAGCATTTGCAATGTTTCGATCGCAATAGATCGCTTGGCCTTGATGACTGCTCCATTTGTGCTTGAGATAGTCAGGCCACAGCACATTGTGGGGTCTAGGGCTGAAACAATTAATCACATTAAGTGTGATTAATCGATTATTGAAATAATCGTCAACTAATTTAGTAATTGATTAATCGTTAAATGGAGTATAGAGACTCTAAAACATGCTTTTAACTGACAGAGCAACACACTTACAGGGCTCAATGTTAACCATTGCCCGATCTCCCGGGGCAAGTAGTTTTTATTGTCGGAAGAGTACAAATTTCATTGCATTTGCCCGCCGGGCAGGTGCAATGATCACCTAGAAAATATTTTTATCACTCAGAATTACTTTTAAATCACCGACAATAGCTCCTGAAAACGACTCACAAGTGTAGCCAGCACCATTTTGTTGTTTTGTACAATATTCTCAAGGCGGGATTTGAAAAGTCACAAGTGATTTCCTTTTCTCCTCCCCGCTGAATTACAAAAAACTTTTAAAACAAACATGTTTCATTGATATATATGTACAAATATTAGAACTATATTTATCAAACATTATACTAAGTAAGTAAAAATTGTTTCTGGCAAATGAAATGTGAAAGCCACTTGCCCTAAAGGCAAGTGGTAAAAATCCTTAACGTCAACCCATGACTTACCTCAGTACTTATATAAAAAGTTGTAAAAAAAATATATATATATAAATATTTTGTATTTAAGATTAAAACACATTTTCATCTGTCAATACGCGCCATCCAGAACTCGTTAAATGGAAAGGTTTTGTTTTCACCTGGTTTAGTTTTGTAAAAGATCATCTTTAAGGAACCTTCAGATATCTGATTAGTAATCAATTAATCGAAAAAATAATCAACAGATTAATCCATTTGCTAAATAATTGTTAGTTGCAGCCCTAGTGGGAACATTTACACAGAGTTGGCGAATCTGTTTAGACTGCAGTGGATATTGTCCTTGTAATAGTCAGCAGTAGTATAGCAATTAGATGGTTTCCAGTGCTCCTCTTCTAAAATATCTTTATATAGAACTGTTGCTCTCGCCTTAATTACTCAATCAGCTGCTTACTTTTATTAAACTTGGAGAACAGAAGAAAATTAAAAAAATTAAGATCAACATTTCAGATTTTTAGATGTGACTTCAAAATATAAACCAGCAGCTCAGTCAATGGATAATATATGAGCAGACATTCACTTTGTTTCATTTTAAAGAAGGAAGCTGCAGTCGTGACCTTCAACTTGACATTGTTTTCCTCACAGTATTTGTTTTTTTATCTGAGAGAATTAAATATAAGAGTGAGTCTAGCAGCAATAAATAAATAAACCCTCTTAGATGAGGGTTGGAGTTGCGTATAGTGAGAAGGTAAAGATGTGAGGAGACAGCAGTGGAAGGTCCACAGAAACCTGTAGGGTGTGTGTGTTCATCTAGTTCTGTTGCTGGTGCATGATGATGTGTTGCAGTCCATTGAGAGTCGTGTGGACAGCTTTCTAACTAAGATGAATCACTCCGCGTGGCCTCTGTATGACCAGCAGGCCTAGTGGGACATGTGCCCCAGATTACAGCTGCGTCTTTGGGATGAAGAGAGACCCACACACTGACATCCCCCTACCTTACCCCCCTCTGAGGCCACTGACATGCTGGCCCCGTCCCCCTGTTTCCTCTCCTCTAACCTTCGTCAGCTCCTTCCTCATCTTTCCTCCCCATGTCTCCAGGGTTCCCATATTAGTTAGGATTTATTGTAGAACCTCTTTATTTTCTTATTCTGTCTTTGTTCCTCTGTTTCTACTTCTATTTGCTCATTTCTAAAACCCAGGCCTCCTACTTTTTTCCATGTCTCCTATCTGATGAGCAATCTTCAAAATCCTAGACAGAAAATTGAAAGTCTTATCTACCGTATATATTATAATCATGATTTTCCTTGTTATCTGGTAATGTAGTAATCTGGAAATATTTCTCATAACATTAGCTGCTCTTTGAATCGATCACTTGTTTTCATTTTAGAGAAAACTGTTTTTGTTTCTGGAGTCATTCGGTGTTGAACATTGAATTATTTAGTTGTAAAATGTTAGAATGACAAAAGACTAAGCAGTTTAACTAGGAAACCATTTTAAATTGTGACTAACGCTATATGCTCCATTATCTTTGGTGGCACAGAGCTAAAATAAAATGAGGCTACAGTCATGTACTGTGACTTTATAATACCTTATGACCATTTTTTTTTTACTGAAGGTTCCCCTAGCTCAGTGATTCATTTAAAATGTCTCCTCAGTCAGATTCATCATTTGAGCTATTATACTAATCATTTATTTTTGCATTTCCTCTCCAAACAAAGTACCCCTAGCTCATTTCTTTTAATTAGAGTTTTGTCTCTATCATAAACTATTCATATGTGGTTTCTTTAGCTGCCATTTTTCTATTTAAATAGAACAAAATTATAATTTTTTTTTTCTAAATACTGCCAAACATTTACTGTGCTTATTTTTTACTCTTAAAAGGCCAAATAAACCAATCAGATCAACAAAGCATATGACGTACTAACAGAGCGGCGACGAAGAGGAGCCAATTGATAGATTAAACTCTTGCCGAAACGAGTCTGGAGAAGAGCAAATACATCTTTTCCTCTGAGAAAAGCCTCCAGAGCAGTGTTTAGCTCTTCTTTCAGTGAAGAAATACTCTGTAATTCCCATAAAACTTGCTCGATAGCCACGCTAACACTAGTTTCATCGGCTGAAGCCGCCATGTTCTTTAGACTGAACTGTTGCGCTTCTCGTTGTGTCACACCTCAACCCTCCTCAAAAGCCAACCTGATTGGATGTTCGTTTGGTGAACGGCTAATGGAGAGTCTCCAGACTGATCTGTGAGTGAAACCTTGAAAGCTCGCGAGATCAGGATGGTCTCACGAGGCTAGTACTTCATGTTTTGATTTCTCCATTCTGTCATTACAATCCCTCAGTTGGTCCGATGACTGCTCACACATTCTGTTTTTGGATCCTTGCGACTATACCTCCTGTTAAAAATAATTAAATAAATTAGCATTTTGTCAACAGCCCAGTATGGTGGACCAATCACCTTTAACCATCTGGCAAAAAATGCTAAACTAAATTTGACCATATTGTATACAACAGCTGAACGGGACACTATCTACTGGATTTAAATCTATATATAAGACTGAATAGAAGGGCAAAGAACTGAGCTGAAATGATGTTAGCTACATTTGACATAAATGAAAATGAATAGATATGTTTGCCTTTTTAATTGCTTTGTTAATATTTATTCTGTGCTAAACCTGAAGTAATTGAATTTAATATAAAAGACTGGAAGATAATTTGGCTTATTTAAAAAGAAAAACAATCACTTTTTTATTTTAACTTGGCTTACCTTATTATTAAAAAAGTAAAACAGAACATTTTGCTCTGTGAAGAAATCACAAATATCCAATATAAAACAACGATTCTGCATTGATATCACCCAAAATATATTTAAAAAAAAAAACAAAGTAAGGGTGAATTTATAAGGTGCATACAGTCAGGGTCTTGGTCTGTTTGCTCCTGTTTTCCTTGGTTATCCATTTGTTGTCCTCTGCTGCCCTCTTGTGTCCTCCCTTGCTCTGTTTCTCTGTCCTGCCAGCACCTGTTGCCAATTTCCTCGTCAGCTCTCTCTTTGTCTCTGCCCCCTTTAAAAGCCCTCCCTCTTCAGTTCCTGTTTGCTGGATCCTCGTCTTACTACCGTCTATCATCTGCCTGCCTTGTCTCGTCTCTCCCTGGCTTCTGGTTTTGGTTAATCCCTGATGTCTCCTTGGTTCTGGTACATCTGGTATTTTCAGTTGGACTCTGATTTCTGCCCCTGGATCTGTTAACCTGAATAAACGGACTTTAATTCCCCTCTGCCTACTGGTCTCTGCGTTTGGGTCCTCCATACAAACACCGCTTTCATGACACAGACTGGATAAATAACTTTGTTTACTGCATTGGTTTTGGGGACATGTGCAGCAGAATTGAAACTTTAAAAAGAAATTGGTTATAAAATCATTAATATTTCAGTTCTGACACAAAATTTTAAACTCAAAAAACAAAAAAAAAACAAAACAGTTGTTCATTGTGGGTGTATTAATGGGGCTTAAATTTGTTAAACTGAGGCCATGCGGTTCTGAATGAATAACAGGCTAGAGACTGAGGGGGTGTGCCAGAGGGTGTCGGCTGAAGGAGGCTGCAGCCCTGACAGCTGTATTGGAGAGGCTCAGCCATCCCAACACACAGCACTCTGAGGAGGTGACAGCTCTCAGTAGTTAAGAAGCCTGCTGTTGTGTGAATGGTTGCTCTTGTCCTCCACTCCACACTGCTCTCTGTCAAAGCCTCTCCATCGGCTCTTTCTGGGTTTAAAACATTGCTCAGGATGCCCAAAAAAAACCCACTAGAAAGTAGAGTGGGGGGAATTAACTAGACTTATGAAGGGATCTGAAATCGATGAAGGAGCAGGAAAGGGAAGGTAATGAGGAAAATCGAAAAATGTTAGCATTCATATACAAATAATAGAATAAAAGCACAGAGGGGAGATAAAAGCACTGGATAAAGGAACTTCTGTTTCTTCAGCACAAGGCATTAAACAGAGGAGAGGTTGTATTCAATTCACCAAGGAAGGTAAAGCTAATATCTCTGATGTACAACATTTCTCCGCAGGAGGCCTCATATTTAAGCAACCGATGGGTTTATGTTGGAGTCACTCGCTCCCGTGTTTTTTAAATGATCTTAGAGTGCCGGTAAAAGCGAGAAAACATTTCACTGGGAAGTGCTGCTCTACAACATCAATCTGCACTGGCAGCACATTTACATGACAGATTGTGATAAAAAAAGGAGGACCTTACCTTTTACCATTTAAAAAAAAGGAAACGATTTTAAGCTCTAGGATTTTATTTTAACAATTTTTTTAAAATATTGTTTAAAATTCCTGTCACTTCTGACACTTTTTACTTTTTTAATTGTAAAACTGTGGGCTGCAAAAAAGGATGTACATGGACAGACTATAAGACTGATAGATTAATAAATGGATGAATGAAGAGGCGGATCAGTAGGTGGGTGAATGCAGAAGCC
>JAGKQL010000007.1:2494203-2527960 GCA_018398635.1 Cyprinodon brontotheroides | reverse complement strand
GCAGAAGCCTGCGCAGGAGTATTCTTCTAATTCAGCTCCTGTTGAGCTTCTGACCATTAGCGTCCACTCCATTATAAGGCTCCTCTCCTGTGGAAACACCTACTAGTTTTAGTCTACTTTTAAAGGCAGGTTTAAAGCTTTCCTTTTTGATAAAGCTCATAGTTAGAGTGGCTCAGATTATCCGGAGGTATATCTATAGTTATGCTGCTATAGGCTTAGACTGCTGGAGGACATAGGGACCCCTTTTTCATCGTTCTGCTTCATTCTATCTCTATTCTCCCACTCTGCAGAGTTTGTTAGTTCAATCTCTAACGCTTCTGCTCTCTCTGCTTTTTCTTGGTGGTGGCTTCATCTGGTCTGTTCCTGCTTCTTAGCTGTGGCATCATCCTGAGAGAGAAATAGTCACCGTGCTGCTGCCATATACACCTCTGTTTATAGATGTTCTAGATCTGCCTGTTTTTCGCGTAGTCCTATTTCTCTGACTGTGACTAACTGGAAGTTCTCTCTCTTTGCATCCCTCTGGCATGGGAGCTTTGGCTGCAGAACTGTCCCAGCCTGGCTGTGTGTTTCCTGGGCCGAGCCGCCTTTTACGAGATGCCATTTGTATTTCTGCTTCTACTGTCTCCCTTTGAGGCCTCAAGCGGCCTGCGGCAGGCTGGCCGCCATGGAAAAACCCTGGTTCTGCTCGGTTTTCTTCCTGTTCAAAGGAGCTTTTCCTCTCCATTGTCGCTACAGGCATGCTTATGTGAGGGATTGCATTTGAGTCAATGACTTCGATGCAATCAACTGGTTTTCCTTAGATAGAAAAACTTTGAATCAATTTGACTATATTATCTGGTCAACTGTAAATTGGCTTGAGATGTTTTGTGAATATAAAACTGAAATGAATTTTATTCTCCACTTTAAATTCTCCATCGTACGATTTGGCAAATGTTTATCCACTTAACGTAATACAGTTTAACAAGAGTAAAACAAATGAACAACATTAAACAAACACTTAATATACTATACACTAAAAGAATCTCAAATAAACAGAGTGAACAGAAGCGAAACATAATTTAGTATCTGAGAAGTAAAAAAAAAAAAGATATACGTAAAATAAATCTTTAAAACAACATCACAAAACTGATAAAAACCTGAGGAACTTTGGGAAAGAACTGCTAAAATTTGGGTTTACTGAACATCATCATAAAACAATAGTGCAGAACAAACAAATAACCAAAAACAGGTCAATGATGCAAAGACAGCTGTCTTACTTGAGATTACTGTGTAAGAAGAGAACATTACTGAGAGACAGTGGTCTCAGGATACTTTACCTTTCTTCCAAATACCCTAAATGCTTCCTCTGGTGGCACACTGGACTGACAATGGATAGAATTAACCTTGTAAGCTTTGCTGAAGCAGGAAAAATGTCTTCATGAGATTTCCCCATTGGTTAGGAACCGCATGGTGGACAGACAGTCAGAGTTAATCTGTTATTTCTTCAACTAAATTTTTAGGCCTGAATGGAAAGGAGAATTGTTGTCCAGGTCTAAGTGCCGCTCGTTTTTTTTTGTTTGTTTTCTTTTTTGCTATATTTGGTGAATCCTCTGCTTGAACCATAAAACTGCACAGCAGGGAAAAAAATGCTTATTTGATTCACAAACAGGTTTAATTTGCTGTTTATCTTCTCTAATCCAATGATTAAAGTGTTGGTTATACAATTTATCTTTATTCTAGATTTTATCGCCAACTTTAGTTCTTCTCCAGGTCCTTCAAACAATCAAGCACCCGTTCCAGCCTACAGTAGTCTTAAAAGCACTGGTGGAGGCTAACGTGGACTCTAGATGGACACATGGATGGATAGATGATTGTCTGGATAGGATAGATCTGGTTGATGAGGGACTGATGGATCAGCAGTTTGCTAAAAAGATGGATGAATAAATGGATAAACAGAATTGTGATTAAGTAGGTAGACAGATGTATTTCTGCAGGGATGGATGGATGGTTAGATGGACAGATGCAAAGAGTGGTGGATGGAATGATCAATTAACTAGAAGGATATATATAGAAGGATGTGACAAAGTGGTTCAGTTTGTCCCTTATTCTTTCTTCTGATTTGTAATGCTTAAATTCAAATATTAGTTTGCAACTTTTGGCTTTCACTTACTATCCCGGGTTTGTTTGTGTTAGCATTATGTTGCAGTTTCCATCTACTTATGTTTAGCAGTGGATCGTACACCTTTTCCAAAGTCAAAATCATGCACTTTTCAAGCACTTTCAAGATCCATTTTTAAAACTTTTTCCAGCACCTTACACCAACGTAAATTACATACCAATACATAGTCAAAATTATTACTCGGATGATCAAAGAAAATTACTCCTCTGCCTTGGCGTAGTATATATAAACCAAACCAGAGGGTGTCGCGAATTTAGTATTATCAGCCGTAGAGTTATCAATGCTGTTTCTTAAGGTCTGGGCCTGGCAACTAATTAAAACTTTGGGTTTATTTATCTATTTTTGGAATTGTTGGCGGCGGTTGTAGATGTTGAGTTTACAGGCGGCCGCCGCCAAGATAGTGTGCTGCGGAAACACTCCAATACTAACATTACATTATCACACCATACTCTCAGTCACTCAGTAACTTAGCCTGTGAATTTAGCTAGCAGTTACTAGCTGCGAAACAAATAGGCGCTAATGTTAACGCTGCACTAGGCTACTTCAGTTGGCTTACCTAAAAAGTCTATGACTTACCCTTCATGTGACTCCCAACAGCGCAGACTCACTCCATTGTGAAAAGCTGCACATCTTTTTTTTGCAGACTTTGCCAAGAAGCAACCGTGGGCTTTGTCCCCCGTTTAATCCGTAATTCGTATTTTTCATCTTCCAGCCAACGCTCATTGAAACGACAACCTCCGGCATGGTGTCGTAGTGGTTTCATGGGGGCGAGTCACACATGGAAATAGACTGGCTGATCGCAGTCACACATAAGCGAGCAGGTTTCATTTTCGGGCTCTCCAACATTTTATTTCTCCATTTAATAAACACACGATTCAGTTAAATAGGTATTTGTTCCGAAATAAATAGTTACAATTTCAAGTATTTTCAAGCATTTCATCCAAAATATAAGCACTTTTCAAACCTTGAAAACACAATGCCAAAATGCAAGTATTTTCAAGGATTTCCAGCACCAGATGCATGCTAAACCCTGGTTATAGGTTAAAGCTATTACTTCAGGATTATTGGATGAAATTGTTTATTTTGTTTTTTTAAAATATCTATTCATGGTTTTTGTTTTCCTTTTACCTCACCATTGTTTAAGTATTTCTTACTAAATTGACTAAATGATGTCATCCATTACTTTGCTGGGTTCTACCATTTAGAGGGTTTCCTTTGGAGTTATGCTTTCTTTGTTTTCTGTTTTAAAGTAACTTTTTGAGTTATCTTGTTTCACAATCGCTTATTTTGCAGACTCTTTTCTTTATGTCGATGAGTTTGTAAATTAGATTAAGTTTATTCTTGTTTCTCTGTTTGACTTTGTTTTTTTTACCTGTTTAATTGATGCTTGGTCCACTCAAGTGCAGGTGTGTTGCCACTTGATTATATAAGCCCTGAGCTCTTGGAAGCTCAAGGAAAATGTTTTGTCAGAGAGAAAAGGAATAAAAGACAACAGAGAAACTTGAACCGGTGGCTGAAGCTGTTTTTTTTGGTTCACCTTATTGGGGGGGGACTGTAGTTATAGGAAAAAAACGCCTCTAAATGTCTGCAGAGCGCCAGCTAATCTATTGGCTTAATTTAACAGAACTCAGGCCAGACAGCAGCCCTGAAGGTACAGTAAAGCAGCTGGGAGCACACTGGTCTTTACTTTATAATTAGCCTTTCAAGCTGCAGCTCTGTCACAAGCTAAGCCACCACATGCGGTATAATTAAACACACTGTATATTTTATGAAAACTGTAACATGATCTGGTGGGAAAAGATTTCGCTAAAGATCTCAGAGTAGCTTTTAAACTAGCTTGACATGACTAACAAACAAACTTTCAAAAACAGCAGTACAGATAATTATTCAGACAGCAGGGATATACAGTAATAGACTTTTCATGTATCTAGTCATTGTAGCTGAAAAACTGAAAGTGGCTGTTTATTTAAGCATGGAAAAGTACTTCATTCCGTATCTCTTGACCCAAACCATCAATATGCATCTATACATGAGAGAACATGCAAAGCTAATCAACCGCTGATAAAATGGCCCCTCGTGTCCTGTGGTACAATCAGTGCTGACTCTGCAAATCTGAGACAGTCAGCTTCTTTGACGGCGCCGCTATGGAAATAAGGAGGAGGCTTGGAAGGTAAATTTACATTGAAAATTGCAGCCTCTGTAAGAAAGTTACAGAAATGGGCCTGAATGGAAGAGCTGAAGGGGTGAAAACTGCTACGTGAGCAGCGAGAGAATTTAAAGCTGTAGAGCTTTGCAGCAGTTCCTATCGACCGTATCAAAACGGACATCAGCTGTGCTCATAATACAGACATTACTGTAGAATAACTGCAGGACATTTTCATTGCATATCAGTGTTTATGACTCAAACATTGGAATCCCTCCATACTGGTGATTGTAGAGCGTATGGATTTCCTTTCAGAGGTAAGAGTGTTTGTCTTAAAATTTTGTATCTGAAATCTGTTGCTGGTTCAATTCCAACCTTCTATGAATTATTGATGTGTTCCTGGGCACGGCCCTGAAACCTGAGGTGTACCGACTGGTGTATCAGTTTATGACTGCATGAAATGCAGGGCTGTACAATGCGGGCGCTTTACTCACATTTGCGACTAAAAATTGATTGTTGCGAAGAAAAAATAAGCATGTGTGCGAGAATAGATTTCTCCCCTTTCATTCACATTTCGCTCTTAAAAAATAAGTCAGGCTTTATTAAAGTAAGATGCCCCTTCATTTGTTATTATTAAAAAAAATCATAAAGAAAATAATTTTCTGAAACGTTAAATGGCAAATTTGTACGGGGAAAATATTTAAATCAATTATTATATAAATTTAAATCATGGAAGAAAGTTTAAAGAGCCTGTATTGGCTCCAAAGCTGCAGGATGTGGAACTTTGCCGTAACAGTAACTAAAAATCTATTGCTTTGGAAAATACCTCTTTAAAGGCATACTATGCAACATTTTTCAGTTAATTAATGTGTTCCATAACGTTTTGGATGATTAAATGAGTAATTTCAGGTTGAACAGAAGGTTTCGCCGCCTCTGGTGGTCTGTAGCGAAATACCGCGATCTGCAGAATTGCAGGAGCCCCTCGCCCGCACCTCCACAGGCTCAGAAGTCTCACAAGAGTCAGCGAGAGCTTCCGGTCTTGCTTTACGGGCGAACTGCTACACGGCGTTAAGTTAAGAAAGGGCATACGCCGTGCAGTTATCTAATAGTCGGATAAATGTATGGGAAACTCCACTAACTTGGTTAACTACAATCTTTTGTTATTTAGACACATGCATACCAAATAATGTATGAAAACATGCTAAATTTTCAAACCTCAAAATTGGAACGCTGCAATAGTCGCTCACCGCAGTAGACACATAGTGATTCGCTAAGTGTCGGCTTCGTCTGCTAAGCTCGTGGAATAACCGCGCCTGGTTTGACGGAGAAACCAGGAGAACAGCTGGAGCATATTTAATGACAGTGCACTTTTACTTTGCCCTCTGGGGAGCCCTCGCTTGGAAAATCAACACCGGTTGCATAGTGTACCTTTTTAAGGGTTTGAGGAAATGAGTGGGATCATTTTTAAACCTTTAATGTAAGGTGTGCAAGTGATAACCGTTGAAAAATTTTCTTAGATTACCTTCAATATCAAGGATTTGAAACAAGGAACAAAAAAAGTGAATAAAAGACGACCTTGTTTGTCAAAAATGGTGCTTAAACTGCGGGACCATCCATTCTTGTCAGCGGCCTCATTGGGAATTATCAGGAGGGCAAGTCAGACAAAATAAGCAACAGTAAATGATCTGATGCTAATGATGATAAATATTTCACAACACTGTACTTCCTGCAAAACAAACTAAAAGCAGAGATGTAAAGCAGCCTGAAATTCCCAGAGAGTGCTTGTGTGATAAGGATGGAGTAAAGCACCGTTTAAGCCTCTCTGTGGAGGGCCAGCCCTGTCGCAGAAAAACAAGGCTGAGCTGCAACCCTGGAAGGCTTTCATTTGGAGGAAAATGTCAACGATTCGTTCAAACGGTTCAAGAAGGCTAAAGACCCTGAAGTGCCCTCCTTCAGAAAAGCAAACAACGGTTTAAACCAGAAGCAGCGGGGCTTCCAGTGCCCTGAGAGCAATATCTGGCATCATGGAGGTGAACTACAGCACGCTACAATAAAAACGTAAAGCATTTATGGTTCAATTAACCCTGATCTGACTTGTAATTAAGTCCTAAAATGCTGGTAAATCAAGGGCTAGGAAACATATTAAAGTCACTGATATGTAAATAGTTTGGCTACACCAAGAGGACAGACAGCAACGGCTTGGAGGAAGAACAATAAAAAAAAAAATATTATTTTGTGCAGTATTTCATCTGTTAAAGCATCCTATCATATAAACTCTGTTGATCAGCGTGTCCTGGTTGCGTTAGGTGCCGAGAAATCATTTGAGTTTGCATTTCAAGAGCATATGCAAGGAAGTGGCAATTCAGCATGACACCTGTGATCTAAAAACAGCTTCCACTGACAAGCAAAGCTGATTGTGACTATAGAGATGATGCTGAACTGTCTTTTTTTTCTTTTTAATTTAAAAAATATTACAATCTAAAGCTTTAGTCATAATACCATGAAATCAGGATAATTTTGTTTAAGGCTACCTCTTAATTTCCTACCGACCAATGCCTGCCGCCACATGTAATACAGACAAAAACAACTAATTATAGCACTGTTGGGGTTTATTTAATAGGAGAAAAACAAAACAAATAAATTAAATGATAATTATTTGATTTAGATAAAAACTTTAAATCATTGTAATCTTGTTTTGTAAACAAAGTCCCTCTGATGAGCTAGAGAGAATGATTTCGAGCACTGCTGGTTATTCCCTAACCCACATTCCAGCTGTCAAACAAAGGGGGGAAATCAATTCAGGCTTGCTGGGTTTTCCCCCTCAAGTAAACAACATTTCTTCCACGTTTGCTGTTGCCTTGCAGTAAGAAACCAGTAAGAAACAAGCAGCACAAACTAAAACAATGTATAAATAATTTGAAGATTTCCCGATAAGGTGGGAGGGATCTCTGGGTGCTGCTAACGCAAAACAAAGACCCAAGAGACGTCAAAAATCCTCAAAGTAGTTAAGAAAGATGCAATAATTCCTCCACAGACTGTTGACCACTGATGAATATAAATCTGCTAATTATAGGTGTTAAAGTAACTGATGTGTTACTTAATAGGTTGCAAACATAGCAGGTGGAAAAAGAGCAGGTGGTCAGGCAAATTTAGTAAGAAAAGCAGAAAAAGCAAGTGAGAAGTTGTTGACAGAAAAAGACAGAAGATCTTTTATGTTCAATGTTGCACAACTAGTAAACAAACCTGTAAAATCATTATCGTCTGGATCATCTTTACATTCACACTCAGGTTCTTAAAAACACTAATAATTCATCAAAAAAAAAACTTCAGCCGTGACTTTGGCTGCTGCTGGTGCACAGATGTAAAGATCCAGAAAGAATCCTTGAAGCAAATCAGGAGGGAAAGCTGATGAAATTGGACTGCAAGTCCCACAGACGAGTGAACTGCCTGGTGAAAGGTTCAGAGGTTTGCATCCAGCACTGGGCATCAATATTGAGCACAAGGCTGCAAGGCATGGAGCTCCAAAGCCCACTGAAATGTAGACCCTCCCCTTCTCCTTACATAGATGAAACAATACGTACACCGTCCCCATGGACTGGGAGCAAACCTAAAGACTCTCGTTAGAAGATGGCATGTGTCTCTAAGAAAATAATAGTTTAACTTCTAGACTTAAAAAAAAAAAAGTCCAACAGGAAAAAAACAAAATCAAACCCAAAGAACCCCTTTTGCTAGCCAAGTTCAGAAGGTTTGGGCTTCTGTTTAGGGCGTCTCTGTGGAGGTTTTCTGAGAACATTTCACAAAAAGGAGACCAGGTCAGGCCCAAAACCTACAGAATATACTACAGGATCCCAAATAGTGTCAATACTACTTATTATTTGTCAGCATAACTATGAACAGATGGACCAATTGACCTGGGTGCAAAAAAATAAATAGCTAAACTTTTGAAATATACGATAAATTGGACATTTTTACCTCAATAACGATAATCGAATAAATCACATTCCATATTACTTTCAATTAGATATTAAAGTATTGTACCCATTCAGGTCTAAACACTCAACAATGTTCTCATAATTCAACAATCATTTAATAATAATTTTTATGCAAATGTAATGGAGGTTTTTGCATGGTAGATGGTGGAGGTTGGATGTGTTTCTTTGGTAGTCCCAACAGTTTTTAAAGATATTTTCCATTTCGTGTTCTTTCATTCAACATATACGGCGTGATTTTGGTGCCACCTAACTGAGCATGCAGCGAGAACAATGTGCATTGTTTAAACTCACACACACGTGCACAAAACCGGTCTGCTGCACGTTCAACCCATACAGTACAATGCTTCTGCACTGGGCTCATCCGCCATTTTCTTTGTTTATGTTTCTGACAGGATCGGTGGAGTTAGATAAAAATGCTGCAGTGTCTTAAATAGAAAGGAAATATCACCCATCAGCGCTAGAGACTGACACGGGAGTGGATTTTCACTCCTGTCCCGTCCCACTCCTACAGAAAAAAAATGGTGTCCCGTCCCGATCCCAGGCCAGAGTAGAAATCTAAATGCTGTCCCGTCCCACTCCAGGTGAAATTACTCCCACTCCCATCCCTCTCCCATTCAGAATGACTCCCGCTCCTGCACCACTCCCATTCTTGTTGTCTTCAATAAGATTTCTGCGAATACATTAAATCTGAATTTCTATGAAGGGTCAGTTAAGTTCCTGTTTCTAACTGTAGTAACTGTTGGTCCCTCCATTGTTGTTTTTCAGCGCGGGTGAAAACTCAGAAGCCGGAAGCTTTACTGTTGGTTTTGGGTCGTGTAGTTTATTTGACTTCGCATTATAGTGTAGGCTTCAAGGAAAAAAAAACTGCAAAATGGCGGTGCTAGTACTGGATTTTTTTCTTTCCATTTTATTTTTATTTTTGGCATCGATCCTAGTTTTTTCTAGTTACTATTGGTTTGTTCCCTCTCCCGTCTGCTCCCGTTAATGTTTAATCCTGTACCGTCCCAATCACGCAAGATCGCTACTAATACCGACTCCCATCTCATGGGAATCCCGTGACCCGTGGGATTCCTGAAAAAATGTCAGTCTCTAATCAGCGCACACAGGAAAAACAGCAGAATTAAGTTTCTTTTACCGACATGGGAAAATTATCGCCGGTTATCGTAAAGAATGACGGCAATGTTAAAAATACGCTTTATCGCCCAGCCCAACTTGCTAATCAAGGTTTTTCTGATTTTAACACCAATATCCCATCACCTTGACAACTGAACACATATAGAAATAAGATATCATTAAGTAAAATTATTTACTATTTTACCTCATGGAAAAAAAAAAAGACAAACTAGTCTATCTATAGCTAAAATAAAAAGGTTTAGGTGCTAAGTAGTTTTAATTTTTTCAGTTTTAAGGCTTTTTTTTTCCACATCATGTGGTGGCTGGAAAAAATTTAACAGATGCTCTCAACATTCAGCGGTGAATTGAACAAATCCTAGTTTAAAAGTATGCATCAAAGTGTAAAAGGTGCAGCAGATTCCTGTAGTTTAGATGGGAGATGAAGCTTTTTTAGTCTTTAATGCTGCACATGGAACCAGAAAAAGCAGACTTGCAGCGGGCATCTGTTTAAAATGGAACGAGTGAAGACGTAAAGGAATGGACGGTTGTAGCTGTAAACTTGGCAGCTAGCTGTTCCTCGCTCCACTCAGAGATGCAGAGGGACGTGTGAGTCTACAGCCCTGCAGTCTAGCCCAGGGAAACTCTTGCTCTTTTCACGCCACTGAGCAGCACGAAGGTCCACTGCATTGTAATTCCACATTTAGCTACACGACGCGTGCCTGAGCTGTAATTTTAAAAAATGAGCACACCATCCTGGGTTGAATGGTATTTTGCAGTCTGCGCCGGGTCAATAGCTTTTTAATCAGAACATTTGCTAAAATCGCTTCAAAATGGGTGTAAAGACCTGCAGGCCGGGGCCTAAAATACTGTTCTGCAATGAGCTCGCCTGTGCCCTGAATGTAACTTTGTTAATAACGGGTGGTCTGGTTGACAGGCTGGGGAGGTCATGCAGGAAGCTCCTCTATAAAGGTCCTACGTTGTAACTAAATCTAATAGCTCAGGTGGTTAAAACAGCCGAGCTAAAACAAAAACGCTCCATCCCTCTTTAACATGCTTTTCACACAGACAGGGAGGAAAAAAAAAGAGGAAAAGTGAAAGAAGACCAAAAAAAAAAGAGGAGAATGAGTGACAGGCGAACAAGGTGGCGATACGAGTGGTGAGAAAAAACTGAACAATAGGCATGTCAGAGTCAGCGGCTAATCTGTGATGAGATAACGCCTCGGTTTGATAATACTCCACAGTGAGAGCAAAGAGGGAGACTCTCTCTGCTTCCCCGTCACACAAAGATGCAACTGTAAGCATGCGTGTGTGCGTTAGTATATTAACGAGGCAAATGGCTTCCTTTTCTTATCTTCCTTGCAGGGGAAGGAGATAAGGTCCAAAGCGAGCGGCAGTGGAAAGCCGCTGGGCTCCCTCCAGGCCAGATGACAGGAATAAGAAACAAAGCAGCAGACATGAACTCTGGGGATGCTTCAGACTTTCTAACAATGACCCGCTGCAGATCTGCCAGTCAGCAGCATCAGGGATTAAAGCAACATCCTTCATGCGCAGATGTAGATGTTTAATTACATAATGTAAGTGATTTCATCCCCTGACATGACGGATATGATGCACTTTAGACGTTTCACCCAATACATAATGTTGTTTGTTGGCTGACTGAGCTGATATCTTTCTAAAGAAACAATGGCTGTTTAGCATAAACACTCAGGAGGTTTAAGACGTAAAACTTTTACACCAAATGATTTCTCCTGATAATTAGCCTTGCAGTACATAACTCCACATTAGGATCATTTCTATATAATGCCTCCTATTAAGATTGCTATATTCACTATTTAAGACAGCTTTTGTATATATCTGTTAATATTTATAACATTTTACATCTAATATCCAGAGAAACCAGTTCACTTCTGACCCTTTTTTCTTTTCCAACATCGCTCACTGCAGTGAAAATCTTTTATTGCATTTATGGTGTTGAATAGAATTACAAAAGGGATCTAGCGTGTATGTGATAAATCATGCATAAGCAGAACAATATAAGAGAAATACACAAATGCAGAGAATTAGAAATGCTTTCAGCAAATGAGCTTCTCTTTTTGCAGGATGCAGACCTATAATTCTTTAGTTGATGTGTTTGTTAACGACCATGCATCAATTTTATCATTAATTTGACTTATTGTTCAGCTCCTCCAACAGACCTGCTGCTCCCAGTACATAAGGCTCAAATGTCCATCTAATACATTGTTTTTATCAGTATTATTATATGCTATAAACTGTATTTGGATTGTGATCATAACAGCAAGGAATGCAAGAAATATTTAGAAGTAGAACTCAACATTATCTGACACTATCAAGAAATGCTATGCTGTGCAAAGGCCTCCTTAAACTCTGATGACTGATATAAAAACAAAAAGAAAGAAGACTTGAAAAACACTCTTATGCTGAGTATAAGTTAAATAATCCCTATATTTATGATCAATGTTTTAATCCAGAATAGACAGACAGCAGCACATTTATTCTTTATGGGAGAAGATTTAACAGTTAAGGATGTCAGACATCTCCACTGAAACCAAACTTAGTTAAGAAGACAAGTTAGTGTTAATTTGGTGTTACAGTTTCTCCTCTTGTCATATACTTCTATCTAAGTTTGACATTGACCTGAATAAAAAGTTCTGTCACATATGAAGCATTCATGTCATTTATTTGTTCCCCTTCAGGAGAAATGTGTCTCTTTGATGGGATAATGGTTGTAAAATGAAGAATGAACAGAAGGAGCTACATTTTGCTGCTCTATCAGTTCAACTTTTCATAAAAAATATTCGATCAACCTTCTTGGAATGGAAGTTCAATGCCACCCATATAGACTTTGAGGGCCTAGAAAGCAACAAGATGAGAATCTGTCGAAATTAAATGTAAAAGGAAGAAACGGAGAAAAAAAGCTTTGGGCAAGTGACTTTCACATTTCATTTGCCCAGAAACAATTTTTACTTGCCCAGTGTAGTGTTTGATAAATATAGTTCCTAATATTCATTTTTGTATATATATTAATGAAACATGTTTGTTTTTAAATGTTTTTTTGTAATTCAGTAAGTTTCCAGGTTCCTGGTGCATATGTATGCGTCAGATAATGAACTCAAGCCTACATTACCGTGTTAACATGCTTTTCAATCCTTCCTGCACATTCTTTTCAAACCAAACTTTGCTTTAAAACTGTTGTGTGCTTGGAAAAATATAAATTGTAATGTTAAAATCTAAAAACTTACACTACTACTACTCACCAATTTAACATGTTTAGCTTTATAACATTTAAATGCACCACTCCAATGTCTAAGAGAAAAAAATTTAATGAACATTTTTTAATGTATGACCACTGTACAGAAGACTGCCATATGATAGAAATATTTACACATGGCGCATACAGTTATTATTATTATTATTTTCCTAATCCCTGACTGATCATTTTTAATCTAGAGTGTATTATAGTATAAGATTAAATTCATCATCCAGTTGCTGCTCTACAGAATTCTCTCCCCAAGAGCTGAATCATCACGGAGGCCCCTCTGATGACATGGTCAAAAATTTTTTTTATTGTGGCCCGCAGTAGTATTTTAGATGCGCATGTTAAACTTTGATTAGCGTGGCCGCGAAATAGTATTTAGATAGCGCCGCGTTACGCTGCCTGCGTGGCCGCGAGAAATACTACCGTGCGTCGCGCCGCAGAAAATACTATTTAAGGTAACCCGCTTGCCAATAAGTTTAACATCGCGCCCGCGAAATACTTAATAATATTAATATCATTCCTGGACAACTGGGTAAGCAAATCAAAGCGGCGCTTCTCTCTAAAGGTGTAAGCGGCGTGATTTAACACTTATCATTCGTCGCGCCAGTCCGCGTGACATTTGTTGCTAAGGCGGCTATTTTTAGGTGGAAGAGCGTAGTGTAAACAACGCAGCATAGCTAAGCGAGAAGGACTAAAGGCCCATTTACATAGCAGCCTGTCCAAGATAAAGTCATTACAGTTAACATAAACCTGAAAACAGGGGCGGTTATTGATATTATTAATAAAAGTATTTTAGATCGCGCATGTTAAACTTATTCTTGAGAACCACGACGACATAGTATTTTAGATGCTGCGTTAAAGCATTAGCATTGCCCGCAGTAGTATTTAGGTGAAATACTACTTCATGGCCACAATTAAACATTTTTTTGACCATGTCATCAGAGGGGCTCCGTAGAGAATCACGCAAAAATCTAGCGAGGAAAATCATCGCGAGAATGTAAACAAAACAACAAAAATAGGCGCCCGGCAGCGCTTGTGGGTCATTTTCAGCGAATGTCGGTAATTTTAAAGTAATTTTGAGTGATAAATATATTTATTTTTTTTGCGATCATTGCACTTGCCCGACGGGCAAATGCAATGAAATTTGTACGCTCCCCACAATAAAAACTACTCATCCCGGGTGATCGGGCAATGGTTAACATCGAGCCCTGTAGCAGTGGGAAATATTCATGGAGTTTTTAAGCTGTGACACTCGGGTCTCAAAACGATTCTGCATCTCCTAAACAGGTAATAGGAGCCCAGATTAATGGGAGGGAAGGATAATTGCCTCATATATTTAAACACACAAAGGTCTGATATATAGAATATTGAGAATTTGGTATTCAAACAGAGGTGCTGAAATAAACAGCTCTTACAGTTCCTAGGACACACAGAATGTCCTGAAAACCTTATTATTTTAAATGCTCTTAGATCAAATTTCAATGCACACATCTTTTAACCAAAGCAGGTTCTGTCTAAAATTTTGACAAAATTGAGAAATGTAATTTGAATTCTGCTTTTAAATGATTTTCTTGTGCAGACCTAGCTTCATTTTTAATTGGAGTCCTGTAAATTAAAGTGTTTGTTGTGCCTTTTGGCCGGAAATTAGAAAGTTGTGGGAAGTTTTGAGATGAACTTCTGACAAAATCTTCCCATTTTGTCGAAGCATCAAGTGCAGCAACTTCTTGTAGCATTTACTGTAAACATCCCCTAAAAAAATCCTATTTCTTGCTGTGTTTGATTTACAGACACCGCTATGAACTCCTGCTTACTGTGTGTGTATACGTATACCAACACAAGACAAAAGGGGAGTGAGGGGGGGGGATAAAGCTACGTGGAGGAGCAATTACTCAGTGTGTCAAAGCATGGCGAGAGGAAAAGCTTGGATCCTTTTCTGACAGCAAACATATGTGGAGTTGTTAGGACCCTACAGAGTCTTGCCTCCCAGCTGTCTGAATTAGGAGTGAGCTTTTAGGTGGACACACAGGGAGGGCTGATAAAGGTTCTAGTAAGCCATGGGAAAGAGAGAAGATACTACCCATGTGTGACCCTGCAAACCAAACCAATTTTCTTGGTGTCGAGCAGCCCACTGCTGTGTGGAGCTGTGTGGGTATTTTAAACCTTACGGAACAAGAGTGTGTACTAATAATGCTCTGCAGGAGTCATGCTATAAGTTGGATCAAATAGGATAAAAGACAAGGTAATAAAGACAATCCCTCTACAAGTTAGAATCAATATTATTTGTTTGTTGTCATGTGTGACAACTAACAGCCCTATATTGGAGCTTCAAGATGTCTGCTGAGTACAGCAGCAGCACTGCTTCGGACACTTGCAATGAGGTTGATGAAGATTCTCAGTCATCCAGGTCATGAAGTCCTTCTGTAAAAGTTCAAAAATATCCACTGGACTTGGTTTCCAAGATTTGAAGACATTTCGCAGCCACCTCTCCAGGAAGCTTTCTCAATTCATATGTCTGGATCCGCATAGTGAGTTTGAGGCCCCGTCCACCACGAAGCGAACCCTGGCCTAAACGCACAAATTCACCAAACCAGCCTCTCATCCACACGAAGCCGGCGTTTCGGGGTCTGTAAACAATCTTTTTTTTATTCAGCCTTCAGAGTGGGAAGATTTTTAAACGCCGTTTTTGCGTTTCCATCTTTAAGCTCTAACCGCATTTTTTTTTACACGCATGCGTCATAGCGTCGCCTCTGAACGCGCATGCGCGACACAGTATCACAACAACAATGGCGCCCGTACTGTGTTGAATGGTTTGCTGCTCATGCTACTCACCCTGCTGTCAGGCTTACAACAGAATCTTCTTCTTCTGGAATATCTCCAGGAGGAAGAACAGAGCAATATCGACTTTGACATAGTTCAGCACCTGAATTTGACTGAACCACGAAAATGGACCCGCTTAGGGCAACCATGTATAAATATTAGTGCGCATGCCCAACATTTAAACATTTCGCCTATTTTTGCTTTGGCACCACAGCGCCACTTATAGGCCTGGCATACATTTTGCAGCGTTTTCATGCATTACGTGTGGGCGATCACATTTATTTTATGTCTCCGTCTTCCGCGGCAAGCGTTCTGGAAAATATTGGCGTTTCGTGTTCGTTTTGACTTCGCAGTGTGGGCCGGGGCCTGAGTCTTTATATAGACAAGGCCTTGTATTGCTTGGAAACATGCAAATGCAAAACGATGAGTGGGTGCGTTTGGTTCCATTGTTAGCCTGTAATACTTGAAACCTGTCTATGATTGTTAAGGGTGGGTCGTTAAGGAGGTATTGTTCACCGGCTGAAGAGGGGAGGTACTTTGCTCCTCTGTTATGGGGTGGGGGGTTTGGTTATATCTGGAAGGGATCATCTCTATAACTGAATTGTAAGTTTTTTGGAAGCTGGAATCTGAGTCCACCACCTCGGTTTGAAGTTGTTTTTTTCTCTCTTAACATAGATGGCTTCCTTCCGCCCCTCTCAAACCACCTATTTTCTTTATCCAGAATGTGAACATTCTGGTCCTCAAAAAATGTCCTTTGTCCACAAGGTTTAGATGTACTGCAGAGTCTTGTCCAGAGGGAGGCAGCTCTTCTGTGTTTTTTTTTTTTTTACTTTTACTGAATTGCTTCCAATGAACCAAAACAACCTGTGGCTGAGATAGAGTTTACTGCATGTACAGCAAGCAGCTTGGTGAAACGATGAAACCAAAGCTGCAACACACAATTACTTTACTTTTAAACAACTGAAGCATTGAAGAAGAAAAAAAAAACAGTTTCCAAATGTGAAACAATCATATCATACAACATAAATAGATAACTATCAATAACTAAAAAAAACTAAGGTGGGCCTGACTTACTATTTTTAAAGTCATAGGGAAGTCATATATAAATGTTAAATCATTCTGGCTTTAACATGTATATAAATGTTCTCTTTATCAGACTACATTGTCGCAAAATTTTGAAATTTTCAATTTAATTGTTTTTTTTTTTTTGTTATCTTATGCAGGCCAGTTAGTTAAAAGGTCAGTTTGTACATCTAAATTCTGCCAATCCTATGTGTCATTATTTGGGATAGTTTGTACAAAAAAAGATTCTTCTTCTTGTCTTACAACAGATTTTTTTCAATCGACTTCAAAAATTAGAATAAAGGATTATAACGAATGAATTCAATCAAGCTCCAAAATGAAATTAGATTTATAACTATAATAAAAGTATGAACACAATGGGCAACTGTATTCTCAAATGCATGGCAGTATGTACATAAAAGGGATTTCTAATTACATTTTAGGGCTTAAGAACTCATTCATTGGGACAGTTTGCTCCTGTTAAAATGATCATTTCTAAACTATCCATAAGAAAATGAAAGTGCTCATCTGATAAGCCTGGAATAAAACTCATCTTCCAGGTTTCTGAACATTAAAGAGATAAAAAATATAAAAAAAGTTGTTGAAAGGGACATGAAGCAGTGCATTACACTGGACAGACACTTTTTACTTTCCTGTGTCCTCAAACAGCTTTTATCCATCTGTAGCCCTGCTCGATTTCCTGAAAACAGATTAGACCAGTCTAAAAAGGGATTAAGATAGATATCCAGAAAAATTCATTCTCCGTGGCGGGTAAATAACCTTTTTCTTGAGCGTGAGTGCGTGTGCATGTGAATCTAAGTGGATATGTAAGAGGCTTTGCTTGAACACAGCAGGAGGAAGAGGCAGAGACGGCCATGAGGGGAACGGCTTGGCGTGGCTGTTTTTCACCCTCCGTCCCTCAAGCAAAGCCAATTCTCTCAGCGAGTGAAAATGGATTTCCTGAGGACAGCAGGTGGAAGCTGTCCGCTGGCTCCAGTAAACACATAGCATCGTTCTGTGTGTGCGTGCGTCTCATATGTCACTGATCAATAGTGCAGGTTGTCAAGATGACCTATACCGCATGAGGTCAGTGATGGGATTACACCGTGGGTGCTTCTGAGTAAGAGAACCCGTCCCTGTCTGTGAGATTCAAAGTCTGGGTTTTACAAAGCTTTGCGTTAGGGGAAAACACCTATACATCAGATCACTGATTTTAGAGCAAAACAGAATAAGATGGATAGCACAACTCATGTTTTACCTGAAACAAAAACAACTGATCCTGTAATAACAACCAATTGAATTTGCCCCTTTGCAAAAAGGAATCAATCATCCGTCTAAACCTCTAAAAGCCAAACACAAGCGATAAAGGAGCCTTAAGATGTGAAGAAACTTTTAACTGAAGCTATTTACCTTTTCAGTCATGTGTTATCACTTTTTTCCTACCGTTTCATCTTTCCTTTTTGACTCCTGTCAGTTTTTAGCAGCTAAGAAAGAAGCGGAAGCGACGTTTATTCAAACGTTGTTTGTTGGAGGACAGCAAATAATCATGTTGATAATCAATTAATGTGTCAATATTTTTTCCAAAAGAGTTTTTCACAGAATTTGAAAAGGTTTAGCTAAAATAATTCTTAATGGCAGAGAAGGTTTTTCATTGTCCATGAAATTTTGTTTTTATATTTTGTGCAGTTTTGGTTTAATTACTGCATTCAAAATGGTAAGTTTTAGACTCTGTATATTTCTCTTAAGATTTAATTGATAACTAAATCAGATGATTATCATTTCCATTTCTGAGTGATTCATTCAATGAACTGCTTCAGCCCCATATTATAGTTTCATTCAAAAGATTTGGTTGAAACAAATGGTTTTCCTTTAAATTTTTCCTATGTTCCCTATATTTTCCCTAGAATTAGTATTAGAAATATTAAAATCTTTCTACTAAAAGAACGAATTACCAGGTAGCAGAATATTAGCTTAATAGAGAATAATGTCTGAGGTCAAACCTGTAAACGAACACAGACTGATCAAGGTAAAGCAAATGTAAACCTTTTACTTCAAAATTTGACATGATTTTTTTTTTTAAACATGCAAAACTTCTTTTAACTATTGAAGCTTTTCAAATGTTAATGTAGTAATATGTAAATAAATAAGCCTCTAAATCCAATATGGTCCCTTTTAGAAGCAGAAATGCCTTAAAATATAAAAACGTATAATCCAACCATTAAACAATGTTTAGGTTCTGGCATGGAAATGTCTTTAACGTAAGTCCTGCATCTCAGATAATTTACTAAATAAAAAAAAATTACAATGAGATTAAGACTAATATTTATCTGCAGGGGAAAATGTGATCATCCTCCTGTAAGGAATCCAGCTGTGCTGTAGGTTGCAACATCAGACACATCTCAGGGACTGTTTCTGTATTAATCTAAACATAAAGACCAACAGAGAATAAGCTTACCGATTCCCGGGGAGAAAGAAATGCAGAAGAAATGTTTGAATAAACCATGAAGATGCAGATACAAATATCTTTAATACACCACACTGCATGTAAATGTAATAAGCTTTCTCCCCCCCCCCCTCTCTTTGGACATGAGGTATGGCCAGTATTGACAAAAAAAATCTACGGCACAGCGTGTGTCTGCAGCCTCTGGTGTCTGTTCTGCCCACTTTCATTTGCTCTTATTTCTTCTTTGATCAGCAGGTAGAGGGTGTGTTCAATTTTTGCAGCTAATTGTAAAAATAAGGAGGCTTGAAGAAAAGTTAAGAGATAAAATTTCAAGAGTTTGGCTATAGAATTTCTCACTAAAGTTCTGTATGCGGATTACATTGTTGAGGAGCTTCAGCAGCAGTACCGTAGTCGCAAATATCAGATTTATAGTCCTCAAATTGCAGAGATATTAGAATCTGTGCTTAAATGTCAGCCAAACACATTCGCATAGGGACAGATAACACACATCTGACCTAATAATCATTTAAAACAACTATTTTCATTAATTTCAAACTGAATTGTTCACATAATTGTACTATATTAAGCTGCACTTACAATATTCACCATTGTTCGGCCTCATTTCTTTTTTCCTCCGAGCACGGACCAGCCAGCTAGCTTGGACTTGCAATGAATCTTGGGATACCCAAGGCTACGAAGGATACAAGATGGATGCATTTAACGAGCGACATGGATGCATTTAACGAGCGACAAGATGGATGCATTTATCAGCCGCATAATGAGAAGTCTTTCAATCCGCTACGAGGTAATGGCCTGACAAATCTTGCCTTTGGGGGACACAGCCACCCGATCCGAACACAACAAAGGACTTTGAGAGAGGCATAGCTTCCTTTTCTTGGATTGCTGTCTTCAGTACACACTATAATACTTCTAGACTTTTTTAATTCAATACGGACTGTGTCTATAGTCACTTCTGCCACCTTCTGGTTTAGGAGGGAACTACTTGGTTCACCAAACATTGTTAAAGAATCCTTTAAATGATCTGGATGATCACCACAGGGTTTCTACAGCATAAGGCAAGTTGAATTCAAGACTTTTTAATGCCACTTGAAATAAAAATTTAAAGACCAAATTTTTTTTTACAAAAAAGAAAAACCTGCTTTCAGACAATCTTAACCCAAAAGGTTTATTTTAACATAAACCTCTGCACTAATGTTTCAAATTTTGAAAAGCTTCCCCATACAGGAAAAAGCTAAAAACACACGAATGACAGATATATTTTAATAATTATTTAACTGAATTCACAACCTTTGTTGTTTTTAGCAGGGAACAAAAACAAATCAGTTTTAAAGCCTACAACATAACCAGTGCTAAGTCTTTTTTGCAGCTATTTTTCTTTGCATCGTTTTCTTAGTATGTTTGATTTGGTGATAAGTGGAAGCGTTGTAGAGACAAGGGTGGAACTAAACTGAGAAATACCGTCTGTTTCTCTGTAACTCCAATTTTTGATGGTTTGTTTTTAACCTTTGCATGTGACTCCACTGCCTTAATTCGCATCGTTCGAGCTTGAATGACTTCTTGCCACAAAATAGACTTATTGCTCATGTATGTTCTCTGGTTTTAGCCATGGAGAAAACTCTTGGCGTGGAGCCACATTTACACTTGCATCATATTTTCATGACAAAAAGTAAGATGGTGGTATCTCCCAAATGTCCGAGCTGCCTTACGCAGCTTTTATTGGTTCCTTATGCCGGCCGGAACCAATAATGGCGCAGCTATTATTTTTTTTTTCAATTTTAATGTTTTATTTAGATTACAAAAATAAATTGTAATAAAAATAATTTTATTGATGATGTTATAAAAAAATAAGACCTATGAAAGACTAATTTAAGACATTTTAATACCAATTAAGGCCTTAGTTGTATTTTAAAGAATTCAATGCCTTTAAGACTTTTTAAGGACCCGTGGGAACCCTGCACCAAGATTTCATTGATTATTGGTTGGCATGATGCACATCTCTGATAAAAGTTTTATAACATTTCATGAAATCCTACTAACTAACAAACCAACAAACAACAGAAAATCTAACCTCCAATGCGGATGTTATAAAGAGAAATTCTCATTCCTAGAAAGTGTTCATGTTCTATCAACTGCTCTTCTTCTAAGTTTAAGACTATGTGACTTTATTATTTGCTGCTTGCTTTCAAATCAAGGTAAAGTAACAGGAACATGTCTGCATAAACTTCTAGCAAATTATATCCTACCTAAACACTGCTATCAGCTGGGCTAAAATGTCGTGAGTTAACTTTCTCAGTCTCTCATGTTTAATCATTTCTTTTGGATATAAGAAAAATACTAAGTGAAGAAGTGAAATAAAGCAGATAAAAGAAAGGCAGCGTGTTACCATCCTGTGGCTCTTTTCTCATTATCGTCACTTTTTTCTATACCAAATAGAGACTTACTGGCACATTATTTTCATCCTTTCGGTTGTATTTTCCATTATCTGAACAGCTGGAAAACATTCCTCATTCTTGATATTCTAAGCACCATAATTTAACATTTCCATCACCGCCTTTGGGTGTTTCACTGAGAGTTGTTCTCGGAAAACATTTCCATTTGTTTCAGTCGTATTTTAATTTAGCTGTGACATGTTAAATGAAACACCATACAATTCAGAAAAATCTTTTTCCTGCAGTTTAGTTGACTATACTCCTGGTAACAATGCACTCAGCTTCACTTTGGATGAGTCGCTGTAAGATTGTAGCAGCCCAGTTATCTCTGTGGAGCAGAAACTTGCTGCTGCGGCTTTTTACAAGCTATGTAGAAGCAAAAAAATGTATTATATTTCATATTTATACATTCCTATTAATTTCAGGTTAGAGAGTATTTTATAGGGAAAGCTAATATTACCTCTTTCCACCTCATTTTATTATAATTAATTTTATTTGTTAATCAAACTAACATTTTAAATCAACACTCTAAAGGCCAATTTATGCTTCTGACGCATAGCCTCTGCAACCCAGCCTCGTGAGACCATCCTGATCTCGCGAGCTTTCAAGGTTTCACTCGCAGATCAGTCTGGTTACTCTCCGTTAAAGAAAATTTGGAGCAGTTCACCAAACAACGTCCAATCAGCGTTGGCTTTGAGGCTGCTTGAGGTGTGACGCAACGAGAAGCACGACAGTTCAGTCTAAAGAACATGGCGGCTTCAGCCGATGAAACTAGCGTTAGCGTGGCTATCGAGCAAGTTTTATCGGAATTACGGAGTATTTCTTCACTGAAAGAAGAGCAAAACACTGCTCTGGAGGCTTTTCTCAGAGGAAAAGATGTTTTTGCTCTTATCCCGACTGGTTTCGGCAAGAGTTTGATCTATCAATTGGCTCCTCTTCGTTGTCGTTCTGTTAGTATGTCATATGCTTCGTTGATCTGATTGGTTTATTTGGCCCGTCTATCACCAACATAGGCCAATCAACTAACCCCAGTATTTTCACCCTTTCCCAAAATTACTTCAACAGAAGGTTTCCAGATGGATATGCAGAGCAAATCCATCTGGTGGAGTCAGGTCATCTGCAACCGGCAAATCTGTCTCTTTGCAGAGGTTGTACAACCGTCGTTGCCCACCTAAAAAAAATCGGACGGTCGCAAACCCGCGCAGACCTCAATCGGAAGTGCGCAGACAAAAAGCAGCTGTGTTTGGTCCTTGGTACGCCTTTCCAGCTGTCCTTGTGGTCGTCCTTCTCGATTCAGTGCCGGGGCGCGCCATTTTTAAAACCCAGGAACAACTACAATGGACAACTATGACGAAAGGTTAATCAAGAAGGTTCGGAAGTAAAACAACTTGTACGATGCCTCAGACAAATTATATAAAGATGCTACGGTCTCTGCCAACTCCTGGAGGGAGATCAGCCAGAACCTATTCCTCTTCTATGTCTAGCAACTCTAGATCCATCTCCGTGACATCTTGCAGACGCGCCATTGTTGTTTTGGAAGATAAACACTTGAATAGGCTCCCCCTTGCGCTTTGGCGGGAAACTGCTGTGCGCCGTAGAAATTCCAGACCAGAGCCAAGCGATAATTGATGTGTGCGGTTGCAGAAGTCTAATCTGTCCTTAAGCCAACACTAAATCAAATTGCAGTATTTAACCTCTGAAAAATATATACTAAAATGTTATATTTGACCTATTTTGGAAGTCTTTAGTAAGTCCTGTCCTCGCTGCAGGAGCTCTGGCTAACATTTGCCGGCAGAACAAACATGTCAAAGGTTCCTTTCTGTGTTTCTCAGGAGCTGTGCTGATTAAATAAAAACAACAGCTTGCTATTCTCCATTGGCGTTTGTTTATTTTATCAAGATTCATAAAATTACTATTAAAGTGAAGTCACGTAGAAGTCGTAGAAATTTCTCAACTGACCAGCCTTTTAACTCCAGAACACACTCTGCATTTAACAATCCTGCTGGTTCCCTGCTTCACTTCTCTAACCGATTACGTGTGTGAGAGTCAGTAAAACTTCTTCTTTTTGTTTTTTTTTTCACAGATTATCAAAATCTTTATATATAAAAAATCACAAGGGCAGGTTTGCATTTGTGTTCAGACTTCCATCACCATTATAAAACCAGTTGGCATTTATCCCCTCCCAAGTAGTTTCCAGTTCTTTGCACACTCCTGTATTTTAAGCTATTTATCTTCCATAAACCTTCTTTTGTTTCCCTGCTGCTTCTGAAAGCAAGAAATCCCACAGCATGATGCTGCCACCACCGCCTGTCATCATGGAGGATAGTTCGTTGAGTAGGGCTGAAACAATTATTTGGATTAACTGTTAATAATGGAGTAGAGAGACTCTAAAATATGCCTTTAACAGACCCGCTTAGAGCAGTAATTTTAACAAGATTGTAAAAACAAAACAATATAATAACATTTTGCATTTAAGATTACAAAAAAAAAATGTTATCTGTCAATATGCTCTAGTTTCACTTGGTTTAATTTCATCTGGCTTTCTCACTATTAATCCATTAATCAAAAAAAATAATGAACAGATTAATCAATTTGTAAAATAATGGTTAGTTGCAGCCCTATTGTTGAGTTATGCAGATACTACTGAAGAAACCTTTTGAGTATTCCAATACTTTTCATTTGCCTCACTGCTCTCCTATCTTCTGTCATGTTTCCATTTCCTTTTGGAAAGGTTCAGCATCTTGGCCATATAGGCTAAATTGGGTGTAGTCAGAGATAAAGACATGGCAAATAATAAATTAAACATTATAATACCTCCTACACCGCACTGATTTCAAACAAATCTACTGTAATATACTAAAATTATGATTGCAACATGATCTTATCAAGTTATAGTTTATATTCGGGGCTGAAAACTTGAAATGTAGTCATTATAACATTATTCTGAAAGCTGCTGAGGAAAGCATGAGTTTAAATCACAGATATCCAGTAACTGTCCAACATCCTTTTAAATCAAATAATCAACAACCGTCTAAAAGGGGAAATAAACACTGATGTTGACAAGTAATTTAGTTTTCTCAGTAATGAAGGGAGTCTATTTTCACATCCATTTGTAAAAGACAGAACGGTGGAGACACTCGCCATATTATCCTTTAATGGCTTCCGAATTACAGACCGCACTGAATCCAAGATTAGCTCTGAGAGCTTGAAGGCCCCTCGCAGCGGTCCACTTACAGCCTATTAGAACGGCTATTGGTGATCAGTAATTCTGCGATTGGCTCATAAAGGCTGGGTATGAAAAGTGAACAAACGTCCCTGCCTGCAGAGTGTTGCAGAGATTTGTGAGCTTACTCTGGAAAAGTTACCTTAATGGAGTCTAATAAAGTAGTGGAGCGATTGGCAGCGGCATGCTGCTACCCGGAGCCCAGCTTGTTGAGCCATCTGATCAATCACAAATAATAGAAGCTTTCAGGAAATGACTGAGGTCTGGCAAGGAGAACCGGCGCTCAGCTAATTTCTGAAGCTAAAAGCACAAAGGTCCTTAGAAAGAAAAAAACAAATCAAATCTTTCTGTCACTGGTATGCAGGGGTTTATTGAAGCAGATTTTATGAACAGAATTTAATTATAATCATAATAATAAGCTGAATATCTACCAATCAGGAAGATTCCTTTGTTTAGATTCCTCAATGAGTCGATGCAATCAACTGTTTTTCCTTAGATAGAAAACTTTGAATCAATCTGACTGTATGATCTGGTTGAACTGTAATGTGCCTTGAGATGACGTGTGTCGTGAATTGGCGCTATAGAAATAAACTGAATTGAAGTGAATTTCTGTGAACAGCAAAGCTCAGTCAGTTTTATAGGTGGGATCATTTCATGGCCCAAAAGACAATAAATGTATTATACATTTACAGCTTAAACACAAACAGGATAGAGAACGTCTGAACATTTCAATTTAAAATTTCTTCCTGGGCTTTGACTATGCCATTCCATGCATTGATTAAAACCACTGGCTGTGTTTTTTAGGTCACTGTGTTGAAAGATTAATCAAGGTCCAGTTGTGAAATTCTTAAGAGTTACGTCTTTCAGAATTTCGCTTAAAAACTTATTAAATCAGGCTGATGCGCTTTTTTTTTTTTTTTTAACGGCTCTTTGACTGACATGTAGGCTTCCTCCCAAGCTCATTTCTGCACAGATGCTGGTTACTTTAAAACTATATCAAAGGAATTCTGCTGTTACCTTGAGTTTTAATGAGCAAAACAACCACAGACACACACACCACTATCACCACCACCACACACACACAATCGACACTCACAAAAATCCTGGCGAGAACCCTGAGAACCTTCATCTTTCTCTGAACTCTGGCTGTTTTCTCCATCTCAGGCGCATCCCAACAGCATGATGCTACCACCACCTGGTTTCCTCTTGTCATTGTTGTTTTTTTTAAACAGCAGACCTGTTGCTAGTGAACGAACACACAGGTCTCCTACAGGCACTGGCGTAACTTTCTGAAGGACGGGTGTGGACATGTCCCCACCAACTTTGGGCATGGTGGGGACAGTCCCCACCAATAATTTCCGCTTTTTTCCTCCTTCCTGCTGATTTCCTTCAGCCAACAGTAACTGGTTTGGGTGCAGTTGTCTGTATTCAAAGCGTTTCACTCTTTGCCGCTGCTCTCCAGTCCCTCCTCTCGGTAAAATATTATCCGATCTGTGGCTTTGGGATGCAATATTATTTGTGTTCGCTATTCAGTGCATACAGAGTAGCTACGAGGAGATGAGATACCTGATATGGCAAGCCATTTTAACATACAGTCGGTTTCGTCTGATGGTTATGGCTAGGGATGCGCGATATAATCGGCCCCCTATCGATATCGGCCTGTATCGGCCTTAAAACTGAATATCGGACATTGGCCACCCCACCGATATTTAACCCGATATTGGATCAGCTTCTGAGTTTCTAAAGTCTAAAAAAAAATATAAAAATACTACTAGTTCTTCCTCAAAAACTTCTTTTTTACAGACTTAAAAACTTCTAGAGACGAGGGAAAAAATATTGGTACATTAAAATATCACAATATCTTCATATGCTGATATATTGCCATTTAAAAACACCATATCAATCTCTTTTACTAATGAAATATTGCTATATGTCATCGTTATGCTACGAAATCCCCCGAAAATTCACAAAATTTTGCCATATTTTTATATGTTGATATATTGACGCGGTATCGATCTATTTTACTAACAAAATCTCAAAGAATTAGCAAAATATCACGAGAGTTTGTAACAGAACAATGAAATTTCACGAGATTTTGAAAGTAAAATAGATTGATACCGCGTTTTTAAAAATCAATTTGATATCAGCATATGAAAATATATTTGAGTATATTATTTTTCAAAGTGTCAGAAATGGATAACAAAACTGCTATTTTCAATGACTACTTATTTTTGACCAGCTTTAACATCAGTATCAATATCGGTTATCGGCTACATGAGTTTTAAAATATCGGCATATCGGATATCGGCCAAAATCCCAATATCGTGCATCCCTAGTTATGGCAAGTCTTTTTAACATAAATTCAGTAAATTTTAACCGGCAGCTACTCCGATATATGTTTAAGTAAAAGTTAGGAGACTGGTTGGTTAAAAAAAAATCTGAGATGCCACTGAAAAATCCGTACACATACAGACCTTTTCAGCTAAAAATGGCAGCAGATTGAACATTTATATTAGTTAAAAAAGCTGGGCTTCTCAGGACTATACTCGGAGTTACAGATAAAAATGAACACATATATGTTGTTTGCTTATTGAACAGAGAATCAGACTGCAGGGCTTCTAGAGATCCTGAAAAGGTTTTTCTCTGGCATCATTGGTATACAGGTTCATAAATCTTTTTTTTTAAGCAGTAAAGCGTTCAAAAAATATACGCTCACCGGCCACTTTATTAGGTACACCTGTCCAACTGCTCGTTAACACTTAATTTCTAAGCAGCCAATCACATGGCGGCAACTCAGTGCATTTAGGCATGTAGACATGGTCAAGACAATCTCCTGCAGTTCAAACCGAGCATCAGTATGGGGAAGAAAGGTGATTTGAGTGACTTTGAACGTGGCATGATTGTTGGTGCCAGAAGGGCTGGTCTGAGTATTTCAGAAACTGCTGATCTACTGTGATTTTCACGCACAACCATCTCTAGGGTTTACAGAGAATGGTCCGAAAAAGAAAAAACATCCAGTGAGCGGCAGTTCTGTGGGCGGAAATGCCTTGTTGATGCCAGAGGTCAGAGGAGAATGGCCAGACTGGTTCGAGCTGATAGAAGGGCAACAGTGACTCAAATAACCACCCGTTACAACCAAGGTGGGCAGAAGAGCATCTCTGAACGCACAGTACGTGGAACTTTGAGGCAGATGGGCTACAGCAGCAGAAGACCACACCGGGTGCCACTCCTTTCAGCTAAGAACAGGAAACTGAGGCTACAATTTGCACAAGCTCATGGAAATTGGACAATAGAAGATTGGAAAAACGTTGCCTGGTCTGATGAGTCTCGATTTCTGCTGCGACATTCGGATGGTAGGGTCAGAATTTGGCGTCTACAACATGAAAGCATGGATCCATCCTGCCTTGTATCAACGGTTCAGGCTGGTGGTGGTGGTGTCATGGTGTGGGGAATATTTTCTTGGCACTCTTTGGGCCCCTTGGTACCAATTGAGCATCGTTGCAACGCCACAGCCTACCTGAGTATTGTTGCTGACCATGTCCATCCCTTTATGACCACAATGTACCCAACTTCTGATGGCTACTTTCAGCAGGATAATGCGCCATGTCATAAAGCTGGAATCATCTCAGACTGGTTTCTTGAACATGACAATGAGTTCACTGTACTCAAATGGCCTCCACAGTCACCGGATCTCAATCCAATAGAGCATCTTTGGGATGAGGTGGAACGGGAGATTCGCATCATGGATGTGCAGCCGACAAATCTGCGGCAACTGTGTGATGCCATCATGTCAATATGGACCAAACTCCCTGAGGAATGCTTCCAGCACCTTGTTGAATCTATGCCACCAAGAATTGAGGCAGTTCTGAAGGCAAAAGGGGGTCCAACCCGTTACTAGCATGGGGTACCTAATAAAGTGGCCGGTGAGTGTATGTTTGAGCTCATTTTTGGAAAATATAAACCCTATTAAAAGCCTTTGGTTTGAGTAGCTGTAGGTCCATCAGCCATCACCCTTAGAGCGTCCCCACCAACTTTTATTACAGGCCATACTTGCAGAGTCAAAGACAGCTGTACATAATATTCTGCTTAAACTAAAACAAATACCCATGCATGGAGCGGTAGATAAATATCTTTTTATGGGAGATATCTGGAAAGCCACTGAGTGAGAAAGGTAATGCTGCGACACGCATCTACTGACTCTTTTCACTGCATGTCTTTGAGAATCAAGGCTTTGCTCGGGTCAAAGTACTTTTCCTTTAATCGGGACTGATCTATGAGACGAGAAAAACACTCATTCCTTCATTTAACAGATTACTGCAGCAGATACGGCTTAGATGTGGATTTGCTTTCATCACGCGACACCATTGTTATTTTTGTACATTATAAACATTGCTGAATGGAGCATTTAGAAGGAATAAAAATGTCCCACAGGAAACGATGCGAAGCACTAAGGCTGATTGTTTTGAAAATTCATTATATCTGATGGTTTTCCTTTTCAAGAATTCTGCACAATTTCATATAAGTGTGCCGTAATTTTCCAGACTTAAAGGTAAACAGCTTACAGGCCAATTCTAAGTAAGTAAGTAAGTAAGTAAGGAAGGAAGGAAGTAATGAAGGATATTTATCCATATTCATCTACACCTGGAAAATAAATCCAGACTTTTCCAAACTGCATTGTGAGTCTGCCTCTCTGATTTTTAACGCTTCACAGTTTTCTTTCTCTGCAGGTTTTTTCCCTCACTGATTTTGCCCATCAACTTATTGCCTCCATCCATCAACACTTCTTTCAGGTGTCTCCCCTCATTTTCCCGTACAATCTCTCCCTTCATGCACCGCTTCCTTTTCTGTCCCACTCCAGCTTACTACCTTTCATCCTCACTGCAGTCTGTCCTTTCTCTGTCCTTGCCGCCTTGAAGCACTTAGCTCTGATTAGCAGAATGACTGGAAGCCTTTCAGTTAGTTCATCATCCCGAACATACTTTACCTGCTCCCTACCATCATTCCTTTCTGTCCTATTTTCCACAGGATGAGGAGACACGCTGAGGTCTAGGCGGACGTAGAGAGGGACGTTAAAAGCCTGCCAGTGGGGTGCATACAGCCAGTACCAGCTGTACTCTTACTGATCAAATTTTCATCAAAAGGACTTTTCCTCCTTTTTCCCCCCGAACTCTGAGCCAGATTACAACCAACAGGGAGCTGGACTGAGCAAGTCTCATTCAATACCTGTTTTTACGCAGTTTGCTCATCTCCAAATTCAACATCCTGCTCACAAAACTGATTTCCTCCAACATCTAGCCTGCAGTTCAGGCTGGCTGTTGGCACAGTGTAAGATAGTTTAAGTTACTGACGTTATTCTAATTCAAAACAAAAAAGAAAACTGGGAATCAATCAAATCAAACATTGTGGATTGCGGCGTCTCGTCCTTTTAAACCTTTCTAATTAAATCACTAAACTCTCGGCTCTGTCTAATAAAGCTCAGACCTCCTGCTCCTTTTATGTTTGAATTGTATAATTGAAGCGACTTAATGAAACAGAATTTGAATGTCAATACTTTTATTTCTCCTTCCCGTTGTGGAGTTTGTCGAGTGGCTCTAATGTTGTCCAAACCTCATATCTCTAATGAGTACAATTTAAATTCTGAACACAACAATGTCAATAGGCTGAATATTGTCTAAGGTCACAGAGTTATTCTCTTCGTTCAGGAGTCAGTTGGTTTTCTCTGTGGACATTTCAGGTTTAAACAGCTCCTCAAACAGGCTCATATTAACTTTGAATGGGAAGAGACACAACGCGTCTTAAATGATTAACTTTTACTGTTAAACTGTCACTTTAACCCAGTGGTTTCCAAAGTAGAGGTGCACCACTTAGGGGGGGCTCAGTGTAATTACAGGAAGAGGACTGGTAGAAATGAACGGGATAAATGAACACATTTTAGAGGTAATTAATATAAATATACATTAATAGCAATGTTGAATTCTGTTGGAATATAAAACAAAGTTAAACTGAAAATAATGACACTTTGAAAGTGGTATTTTTGTGATTTAACAGAGATTTTATTCTAATGATTTATGGTTTACAATAGCTGACTTCACTTTGATGAACTGTTTGGAGGGTGGTGCAACCTGTTATGAATTAAAGGAGGGCCCACCGAGAAAAGTTAGGGAACCACTTACGGCTGAAACAATAAATCCTGATGAATCGACTATTGAAAGAATCTTCGTGCCTTTAGCCGGCAGAGCATCCAACTTAGAGCAGTAATTATACAAAAATTGTTAAAAAATATATAAACATTTTGTATTTTAGACACGAAAAAAACTTTTCAGTCTGTCAATACGCTCTATTCAGAACTCCTCAAGTGGAAAAGTTTCAGTTTTATCTGTTTTAATTTCATAAAATGTCTTCTTGAAAGAATCTTGGGCTATCCGATTATTAATTGATTAATCAAAAAAATAATCGACAGATTAATCAGTTTGCAAAATAATCATTAGTTGCAGCCCTAGAACCACTAATCCCATTCATTTTTGCATATCATTAATGTGTGTGAACTGTTAGCTAAGGCCTACTGCCAAACAGGCAGGTAAAAACTCTCTTAAGACGACTATGTAGAAGCTGTTGTTTCTGAACACCTAGACCAGTTTAGGTTCTTTACACATGTTTTACTCTTAATTCGTTTTTTAGCTTTTCTACTTAGCTTATTGGGTTTTTAAATTACCTTATGAACTTTCTTTAACTTCATTTTACAGTAGGAAACAAACTAACACTGCAGGCAACATTAAATTACTGGTGGTTTTCTGTGAAGCAGGTAAACTAAGCTTTAAAACCCGGGTGGACTTTGCAGGCCCTCCAGACCACATTTCACCTCATGATTTTACCTTGTTTGCTGCAAAGTGCCATTTATCATGGGATAAAAGGTTAATGAAACTTGATCAACTGTCAGATAAAATGGGTGATGTTTTGCTGAAACTGTATACTATTTAAATGTTGCTGCTTTGAGATTCATAAAATAAATCCAAAGAAACTCCATTAAGAAGCAAGCAGTTTGCATTATGTAATTTGAGCACTTATGTGTTTATCTGATTTGATCATTCCTGTTTTCTAAGAAATGCATAGTGATTAATCCAACATGGGAAAACTTCCTCACTTATTAAGTATCTTATTTTTTATTAAATAGTTTTTTCACATAACAGTTTACCTAAATATCAATAATGATTTCACAGAAGTTAGTGTATGTATATGTATTGTTTTCTAGAGAAATTATGTCATAATTAAGTAACTATGGTTAAAGTAAAATATTGCTTTCTGTCACATCAGTTGATCTAAACAATCATATTTATTTTATGAATGAATAAGTTTTATTCTCCATATCTTCCCTGACTTGTCACTGTAATTATCTCCAGTAGTGGCTTTAAATTTGATGGAGTGTTTTGCAGCGTGAGCTCATTTTATTCCTTTAATGTCTGCAACCCATCCTTTACTGAAATCAACTGACACTGATGTTCTTTTACCGCCTGCAGCAGAACCCAGCAGTGCTCCTGCCCCATGTCGGCTTTCATTCAGCGCCACAAACCCAGACGCCGTCCGTCATCTTCTCAATCAAAACCTCTCAGCCCTCCAAGGCCACCTATCAGCCGTTTATCTACCTCCACCATCCTTCAGGGGACCCTAACCTGCAGCTGGAGGTAGGGAACTGCTCAGGGCTCTGATGAAAAGCACAATGAACCTGAAATGAATGAATCTCATTCAGGAACAAAAAGGACTGCTGACAAAAAAATCGAAATGTTGCCTGTTTTTATATCAAGTGCATAAAATTTTTAAATCTTCACAGTTTCCTGGCAAATAAATACATTTCTTTATTTTTAATCAAAGTATTATTTCATAGGCTTTACCAAAGGCCTGCTAACATGAAAAGCGCAAATACTGAATAATTCAGTTTTTTCTTCACACTTTTGGTCATTTCTTAGCAGAAATTTTAGGAAAAATTAGCTTTAGTCTTGAAATAATATGCTACAACCGTGTATCAGTGAACCACTGAAGGTTTCCACCGAATTTGTTAACTGATTATTAGTAAAAAACAAATTCTATAATCTCATCTGAGGCAATGTGCTTCTCTAGCCTGAGGTCTGCTTTTTTTAGCCCGAAAAAAGAGCTGTTTCTACACACAAAAACAAAGAGATTTTGATTCTCTTTAAGGTAAAATGATAAGACTTCTGCTTTGCTGTTTTTCTTCTAAAGATTGACTTAAGATATGAATAAGAAACTTCAGCTATCAGACTGGTGGCTCACTTTTTTATTCTCCTGCTGTAATGTTTACTGTAACTAGCAAGAGATAAAAATCAATGCAGTTTATCAGATTTAAACTGGGAATAAGGGAGTTTAGTTTCAAGCCCCTCACAGCCCTTTGGAAAAAAAAAATTTGTCCATTTATTTATTTATTTAAAAACTGCATCTGAGGCCTTTGAATGCTGATATATTCTATTTTTACTGGCCATTGCTTATTTTGATATTGAAAGGAATGAAAGGAAGCTCTAATAATTTTTCTTTATTTCAATTAAATGCAGAGAGGTCATGGTGGACTACAGAAGTGGCTTCAAAAGAGTGGTAGGTATCAGGTAATGCAGAGGGCATCTGTTCCGCTTCTTTGTATTAAAGCTAAATTTCCTTTTCTCTCTCTGTGTGGTTATGAGGCTACAGTGATCATTCTTTTGGTGACAAATGATGTTTCTCCTGGTGTATTAAAGTCAGGTTTATTCTACAAACCTCGCATCGCTTCTTACAGGATATGGAGATTTTTTTAGCCTTAAACTATTTTTGCCCTCAGGGTAACACCAACTTTCACCGTTTTGTCTACTAATGAAGAATCACTAATCCTCAGATGTCAGTTTCATGGACCATGAGGATAAGGTTTAGTTTATATGAACGTGTTTATGTGAGTCAAGAAAACAAGGAGCTTAAAAAGAGAACGATGACAAGAGCTGCACTTCCTATGGGGTGTTATTTGTTTCGTTTTGGAAAAGTGAGTCATGATAGTTTAAAAAAAGATGGATGGATGGATGGATGGATGGATGGATGGATGGATGGA